>VZSV01000163.1:320370-357921 GCA_013398735.1 Nothocercus julius | reverse complement strand
GGGAGGCAGTGAGGAGGATGGGGCGGCCTCTTCTCAGTGGTGACTGCTGACAGGATTAGAGGAAACGGCCACAAACTGAAGCACCAAAAGTTCCACAGGAACTTAAGGAAAAATTTCTTGGCAGTGAGGGTGACAGAGCCCTGGCACAGGCTGCCCAGAGAAGCTGTGGAGTCTCCCTCTCTGGAGACCTTCCAAACCTGCTTGGATGCAGTCCTGAGACACCTGCTGTAGGTGACCCTGCATGTGCAGGGGGGTTGGACTAGATGATCTCTAGAGGTCCCTTCCAACTTTGAGCATTCTATGATTCTATGAATTATTCTTGTGTTACAGTAAGAAATGTTCCAGTGTCATCCAAAAGACTAATAATGGGGTTAGAAATAGACGTATCTGTAGACACACAACTGAGTGCTCTCTCTAGTAATCCTTGGTGATGTACACTGGCTGTGGATGTATTTTTGGGAAGATCTTGCCTTGACCAGGGTGGACTGGTTTGTGTGTGACTCACTTAAGTCTTTTTTGTATGAGCATTTTTTAGGATGGAAAGGTCTTTTAAACTGGGTTTTATAAATTGTTCTTATAAATAAGAGGAACTAATTTCAAGTCAAAAAAAAAAAAAGTAGAAAAAGCAAGATTCATCAAAAAGAGAATAAGAGGCCTTGTTAATATTCTTCCTGATCCATTGGATCCTTGGGAGGGGGGTCTTCAATTCTATTCTGCTTCATAAAATTTCTGCTTGCAGCAAGTTCTGAATCCTCCTCTGGCTCCCAGGAAAGTCAGTGAATTCTTCACAATTCCTTGAGGCCTCGCTGTGTGTCTGGCTCTGCCCCTCTCCGCAGTGCCGGGTTCCTGCTGCCCTGTGCTGTCCTCACTCAGGCTCTCCCACCTCGCCTCCTTGAAGCCTCTCTTTATGCTCGCACGCTCAGCTGCTCGGTGAAGGTGCATTTCTTTTTTCTCTATCCAGAGGAAAAGGCTGAGGCAATCAGGACAACATAAGGCAGTAGCCTCTCCTTGTGAACTGTTGCCTTTTAAAGGAACACAAAGCACCGTCACCGTCAAATAAAAACAATTCTCTGTTATCGCAAAGTTGGCTTAGACCGTTAGTCAACTCCTTCTTCATTAAGTATTTCTTACGAGGGTAAAGTTGTGCTCAGGTTTCCTGTTCATCAGAATTTTGATATGAAACAGTTTGCATCTCTTATTTTTCTTCCTGAGCATCATGCAGGAAAGCCCATGGTGGCATAAGATACTTTACTGTCCTTATTTTGATAGGACACACTTAGACTGTTTGGCATTTGCTGTGATGATAAGACAACACATTGTCAGGTGTAGGGGTGATTAAAGTAGATCTGCAGCTGTGTAGACATTTTATGGGTCAGCCAAGTCAGCATCATGGCACGGAGTGCTTCTTGTAATGCAGTGCAACCGTTTCTGCCTTGTTCAGTCTGGTCTTTCAGTGTTAAGTCAGAAAGCTGAAACCAAGATAATCACCATCTCATAAAGAGGTACTCTCAGAAGTTGAAAAAATTTTTTTTTTCTGAAAAGAAGTACAAATTGGTTTCTTCACGCCAGTGAGGAAGGCAATCTGTAGTTGATTGACTATTTGCTGGAGTGGTAAAGAGCCATTTCAGAGCAAAAATGGTGATGTTTTCTGCAGAATTTGGATTGTTGATGTAAGTTTGATTTAAGATTATATGGTGCTTGGTGAACTTCTCTTTGAGGCAATGTCTACAATAATAGATTAAATATCTGCAATATTATTATGTAAAAAGGGCAAAAAAAAAGCTTTTGAATTCTTATTGCAGCATTATCATCATATTTAGGATAGAAGAATCAATCGTAGCTTTACTATGACCTTGTGTGTGCCAAATTTAGAGTAAACCTCAAGAACATTGTCACACAATGACAGAGAAATCAACTCTAATTATCCCTTAAGCACTCATCTGATCCAATAGCTCATGAAAACAGAAGACTAATTGATCAAATTTATCAAAGGACGAGATTCACTTTCATTCTACACTTGCTGGCCCAGGGTATTTCAGAGCCGTGTTTGAACTCAAATGCAATGGCACACCTGAAATGCAGCCATTAATTGCTAAGAGTCAACTTGTGTAACCTTTGACACGTATAGAGTAGATGTCTACATCAAGGCTTGTCACTCTAGTGACAGGTCTTTGTAGTCAAGAAAGAATAAGAGACATTTGCAGACACAGTTTATATTGACTGAGATATCTGCTTTAGGTAGCACCTTTCTTATAGGTGAATCTCCCTGGCAGGCAACTACTTTTGAGCAGGTACATGCCAGTGTGCCAGCAGGACTATACAAGAATTAAAAGTTCTTGGGGGAAGTGAAATAACTGGAAAAATTGATATAAATTGAAATAAAGACACATCTCATAGACACTAGCATGAGGTTTGGTTTTTATGTTTGCTTGTTTTGTTTCATTATTTTATATGGTGGAAGGACATTTGAATCAGATTGAAACAAGTTTATGTTTTGTCTTGTCAAACCTAGAAGGCCAAATTTTCCCACTTGAGGGATTGACCATGAGCGTATTCAGGCAGAGGTTGCTGAAACTGCTCAGCTCCAGCTGCCTGCTTAGACAGGGCAGTACCTGTAGGAGTGCAACTTCCTGCTGCGGGAACTCCTGCAAAAATCATGCAGGGAGTAAGAAAATGATAAAGCAAAAGTCCGAACATCATTTCCTTTCAAGTGCCTGGCAGGCTCAAGGCACTGTTGGAACTTCTTGAACCTTTGTCTTCTTTCACAGAGAAAGAAAATACTTAAAGTGATGGAACCACACATGAATTTGAATAAACAAAACTCCAACCTTTTTTTTTTAAAAAAAAAAAAAAATCAAGAAAATCCTTCTGTTTAGAAAATGCTTGGTCTGTGTGAAATGCATAGGAAGTCTCAGCGGGGCGGGCAGCGTCCGGGAAAGCAGAGCTTGCAGCGCTGTGTTGTGGACGCTAGCTGGCAGGCTATTTATTAGCAGTCTCAACAGCAGAGCACAAGATTGAATGAATATAATTATTCTGTCACAGAATGAAAGCTTCCAAATCAGGTCTGATAAGGCGGTGGAGTAGTGCTAATTTAGGAACATAAAATGTCAGCATGTTAGAGAGTATTGCTGTTGTTACTCACGTTACTCACTGGTCTCACGATTTAGACCAGCTCTCAATACATACATGATTTGCAAACAGTTGCTCTAAGGTGTTAGGAATTTAGTATTTTCCTAGTACTTGAAAGCTGAAATATTGAACCAGAATTATACTGAGAAAGGAAAAAGAAAGATTCCTGCTTCAAACTTTCTGGAGTGTGATGCAGGCAAACATTATCCTCCTGGAATATAGAGGTTCCTTCATGTGCGTTACCCAGACACTCCCATACCAGGAATGTGCCTGCTGGGCCCAGGGGTAGCTTATTTAATTACAGGTTTAAAAGACAATATATAATTTAATTGAAGAAATGGCTGCTACGACTCTGACCTCTTTCTTTTATTAGGATATTTTATGTTCATATTTTACAATGTAATAAGTTATATATACAGCTTTAGACAAAATTATTTGGCAAGATCTACAGAATTTTTTTTCAGTCCTGTACATCTTTTGTGTAATAATAAAAATACTGTATACTAAATAAAATAATGTTAAATAGTCTATATTCACATTGGCACCATTGATTTCAAGACCCTAACTTTTCAAGGCCTGATAAACATAACAAAAGAGGATTCCTCTGTTTTCTTTTAAAGAAATAAATCGTATGTACTATTACCTGTAACATGAAATATAGGAGTAACATGAAATATAGCAGTAACACTGTAGTTACACACTAGCACATAGCAAATAGCATGTACATGATAAAACTTTCTTTTTCTCTCCCCCTTTTTTTTTTATATTTTCTTAGCAATGGACTAAAACTGCTACTATACGGTCTTGGAAACCTTGTTGCAGACTGCTGAATTATCAGCAAACCTAGAAATCTTACTGAAGCCTGTTGAAATGCAGCAGAGTTTGGCATTGACTGCAAGGTAGCAAGAATGTCATTTCTATTTTAAATATCATTTTTAAATATCAATTTTACATATCAATTAGGTAGTTAAATCTTCAAATAAATGCAGCTTGCTTCTTCCTTTAAAGAAAAGGTAAAATTATAATCAAATTTGGCATATGCACATGGATAAAGAATGTATTATAATACTGAAGAAATGGTGGAAAAAGAAAAATGAGAAGTGTAAGTTTTATAATGCAGAATGTGATTTCTCTCTAGTACACTACAAGTGCTAAAAAGATCAGTAAACAGAGGCAGTAAATGGTGATGTTCAACACTCAGCACATAACTATGATACTAGTGGAGGTAAAGTTTAGTTTCCAAGTAGACCTTAGAGTAGATGCAGTTTCTAATACAGGATTCAGGATCAGAATTGATATTTTTATAACATTTTGTTCAGTCATGCAATTTGGAGCTTACAGTATCACTTTGCAATTTAGTTTAATTTAATGGTTGCATTTGTGGAAATCTGTCACTGCTTATTTTAATCACAACTTAACTGCATAGGTTTGGTAACTTGTGGCCTATACATTTTATCAAGAGCTTTCACCCTAGAAAATTAGAGATTGGTTTGCAGGAAAAAACAAGGTATATTTTTGTCATGCACAAACTTAAAATAAGCTTCTAGAGAAATTATTTTTCATCTCACTGTGGAGTGTATGCTCATGTTCTACATTTACAAGAGAAGAGGATTTCAAAACCCCTTTTTCCTGTATCTTTCAAGTGCTGCTGAAGAAACCTGTTTTCTTTTTGTTCTCAGTGTAGAAGGCACACTGCCATTGTCTCTGCTTGAAGCATAATTTAATACATTGATGTTGTTCCTGAAAAAAAATGCTCACTGTGACAGACAAGTTCTTCTGTTGCTGCTTTTTTGTAATGGTAAAGAAGGGAAAAATTGTTGAGTTGCTGTCAGCTCGCGAGTATTCCCTGTCAGCTTTCTGCCCACTTCCTAATCAGCATGTGCTCAGTAAATCAGCAGTTTGAATTTATAATTTCTGAAATGTCTGTATGGACCAAGAGTGCATGTACCTGCATTATATACTGTGATTTGAAGCACTTCCATCTGGAAATTATAATGAGTTAATCTGAGGACTGTGTGTGTACACCTGTGCACATACTTCTAGATCAGCAAATCCATAGTAAATACAGATAACTAAACTGGTTATATATTAAGTGTGTTAAACCAATAGAAATGTATGTGCCTAATGTGTATTTAATGGTACTGTAGCTGTACTGTTTTCGGTTGTAACTATTACAACACTGAGCAAAGCCTTCGCCAGCGCCAGGCAGGAAGGGCATCAGCAGGGTGAGCTGCACATAGACTCACACACAGACCGCAAAGTGGATGTTTCTGCCCACGGGCTACCAGTAGCTGTTTACCGAAACCATTTTGTTGAATTATATGCCCGTATCAATCTCAAGGGAGATTTCTGCTGGTGTTTTGGTACAGGCGGAGCTTCACTGTTGTCCAAGCGGGAGGGAATCTTTGTCCAAAGTCTTCGGCACGGTGCTCTTTGGAATCACTGCTCCTGCAGCTGGGGCGGCAACGAAGGTCCCAGGCGGGAATGTCAGGATGTGGCTGCCGGTTCGGGAGCCGGCGTCGCCTGCGCCCACTCCAGAATATCGGCACACAAGGACTCGACGGCGTCCAGCCGCTCGATCTGCACCAGCTTGGTTAGCAGCTCGGGGATGCTGTAGCCCGCCGTGCTGATGCGGTCGAAGAGCTGCATGCCGTCCGTCATGCCACCGATCTCGTCGCGCTTCAGTCCAAAGCTCTCGGCGAGGTGGCGCCACGTCTTCACGATGGCCTTTTCGGTGTTGTAGGTCGAGCTGAGCATTCGGCTCGTCTTCTCCAGGCAATCGAATGGCAGCTCCGTGGGACTCAGACCTGCAAAGGGAGGATTACACAGTCAGATGGCTCTGCACGTGAGTCTTGGCTGCTCAGGACATTTCTTATTAAAATACTCCAGTATATACTCTTAGCAAGTACATCCAATATCTTTAAGTGCCAGTCTGTGATAGATATGTCTAGCTACAGCAACATTGCTGCATGTTAATACTGGAGTTAATTCTTCCTTGTGACAGTAGGGGACAATAGTAGTGGAATAATGAGGGGATTAAGTTGGCTGGGAAAGAAGTTATTGCAGGGGTTGTATATATTCCTGTGACACTAACTGCTCCGTACTTGAAAACTGTCCTTGTAGGAGCATGAAGAGCAAGGTGAAGCAATGATGTTGACCGCTTCAAAGCATAAAAGGCCCTGCAGGTGCTTGTCATTGCTATCACTGAATGGCTAGAGAGGATTTAGCCCTCATCTTGGGGGAGGGAACACTACATTTTCCTGGGCGATGTCTTATACGATCACAAACCATAGGAGAAAATCGGCAACAGCATCTTGTCAAAAACAATTTTTTGGCTTGTAGTTTTCCTGCTTCATACACAGCGGCAGCAGTTTGCTGGGAGACAGATCTCCCTGAACCACAGAAAACCCATAAACACATGTGTACACAAACACATACACACAATTTACATATGTCAGGGAAAGAAAATGTGGTTGTGTATCCAGGGTTAACACTTACACACTTAAATTTACTTGGAAGCTAAACTTCTGGTCATGGGAAGTGGGACAGCACTGACAGCAACCATGCAGGTCAAGATGTAGGTCAAGAATGTGAAATATGATTCTGACCCTTTGCAAATCACACTTTCACATTTGGAACAAATTTGTATCTGTTATTCACGTAACTCTAAATACCTAAACGAAACAGGCTTCCACTAGGCGAGGAATAGATAGTGTTTCTCTACAAGCTGATCGGCGTGCGTGCCCAAACACAACCCTGCACTGCCCCTGCTGCTTTCCAAAACAGGGAAACCCGGACAACCAGCTGGAGAAGAGCGTAAATCCAGTGGGGACAGTTCTGTCATCGGGGCCCCATGATGCTTCCTAAGGGCAGGTGGATACCAACCTGCTTGCAGAGTATCTTCTTCCACATTTGGACTTTCCTTATAGCTCAGCTTTCCAGAGGCAGGCAGGGGGCTTTCTGTTCTGTATTCTGTTCTTTCTGTGACCTAATTTTGTGGTGTGAGCATTGCCACAAGTTTTATACACTCACCTTCTGCAACGTCGCATACATTGGCATACACATCGAGTATCTTTTTCCTTCGACTCTGAATCTGCATGAAAAGAGTTTTATTTCTTTTTTCAGTCATGAGTGTAGATAATTAGCAGCCATCAGTATAAAACCTCTGGGAGATCCTCAACCAGGGCTCTGAATACAAGGGTCTATCATATCAAAAAAATCATATCATATCTATCATATAAAGTCCTCAGAGGCCCCCTTTTGAAGATGTGTGGGGGAACATGTAGAAATTCAGTGAAGAATAAACATTTTTCACCGTTAGAGATATTTCTTTCCACTTTCTACTCTCCTTTTAGATCAGTGACTTTTCTGCTTTAAGTGTTTTTTCATTTAATTTCTCTTTGAGACTGAAGCAAACTGCTGGCAAAGAGGATAAATACAATACCACATAATACAGACAATTAATGCAGGGATATCGAGGTAAATGAGGATGGGACTAGCCACAGGGGTTTCATTTCAGACTGGAATTCCCTTCTGCCAGTAATGGAGAAGGACTGTAGAGGAGGGGATCTTGCTTTCTGATATTTGACACAGAACTGCTTAGGCCATTACTAATTTTACATATATGCCTGGTTGAATCTGAAACACTTTCCAGATAGATAAAAAAATCAGTGAAGCTTTAGAGAGGGAAAATCTCAGGTCCAAGGTGCTTTAGTCATTTTTGACAAGGAAGAGATTCAGACTGAATGCCTGACATTTTCCAAGCAAAACCAGACATTTTGATGTAATCTCATTTAGCAAAAGTGTTCCCAAGGCTTAGCCTTGGATTCAATGTGGAGTGAAAAAAATGTCAAAGTGTCAGGGTGTTCTCAGGGACTGGAACTGTCGTCGCTCTGCCAGTTCTCATTAGGACTGAGCTAGCTGAAAAGCTGATTTCTTGATGGGACTCTAATATTATCTTTACAAATTCACCACTTTTCACAGAAAAGCAGTTTGGAAAAAGCTCCGTTTGGACTGTTTTGTTTGTGAAAAACATAGAAAACTCCTTGTTTTCTGTGGGCTCTATGGGCCAAGGCACATCAATTACATGGATTAATAAACATTTAGTACTGGTGCCCACAAAATGGCAGCTCCAGCCAGAGGCGCAGAAGCTGTGCAAATATGTTGCATCTCAGGGAATGATGATGCAGGCAACAGAAGTTCACATATTCTCCACAAAATTTATGTGTGTTTGGTCATTTAGGTAGCTATTGCACATTTGGATTTGCTGTTTCAGAGCCCTGTAAGCATAAAATTTTCGTTTAATGTGATTTTTTTTTTTTTAATTCTGTTAGATGCCCATTTTCATTCTGCATTCATTTTTAGGGCAGAGAAGGAAGCTTATCAATTTCTGGGAAAAAAAAAGAAAAAATATGCCAGATGCTCTTTTTACCAGAGCCTGAAGAATTTGTAATGCTCATGCTGAAAGCAAACAGGTAAATCTGAGTCTGGTTTGAGATCCTCTCTATGGTGGCTCATTGCAAAACAGTTTGTGTTTTAATTAGGAAGTAGCAGCCCTGGATAAGGGCAGGCCTTTAACTTTCTTTAACCTTGCCCAACAGCTGCTTAATAATTTTCTTCCCTGTACTAGTCGCATTAGTTCATCTCTAGTCTCAAGCAAATTGCTGCTCTTCTAACTTTCTGGCAACTGGCTTAACTGCAAAATCTCAGCCGGCTAGGAGGGCACCCTCATGGACTCTGCACCTTTGCTGAAAGAGTTGTCTCTAACCCCATCAGCAGGCCCCAGGCCATGAGCAGCATATTACAACAGAAAGTCTTGAAGCAATAGTTCATGTGCTTATATAAATTACTCAACAGAAAGTATCTAACAGATATGGGCTTTGGAAGTCATTTCCTATGAAATGTTCCTATTTTGTGCATTCCCAACTTACTTGTGTTACTCAATTTTAAGCAAGCGCATAGAAAAGTATGATAAAGATCGAAGGCTCAGAAGGCTGGATTTTAAAATGTGAACACTGGAGTAGTATTTTCAGATAGCTGAAATTGTCTACAACTTAAAAACCCCACATTTCTCTTGGGTTTGAAACTTTTTGCATCTGGTCTCTGCTGAGAAAGGAGATATTTTATAAAGTTTGAGCTAAACCATCTCAACAATTTAAAACATGCAAACATGAAAAGGGGTATTTTCAAACCTTTTTATCTTAAAAAGCCCTAAATGGTTGATATTAACTGATTTATTTTGTAAGTTTGATAACTGATAAGCTGATTTGATCTTATTTATCTCCTACCTATTGTTGCTTTTTTTTTTTTTTCTCTCCTGAAGTTCTAAAAGTTTAAAAAACATCTGAGCACATGATTTCTTTTTAAAGATGGTTTCATGCTGACATTGACTAAAAAGCCAACTGGGTGAAGGAGCGCCCTAGACATGCCTTGAAATACCCTTGCTGTGATAACGTGCCCTGGCAGTGTACAGCCAGCAGGAAGGAACGAAGACCTTCCACAGCAAAACAAACTGGGGACTGACGTTGCTCTTCGTAGCAGAGAAGTGGCCTTCCAATCTGTGTTTTTGAAAATTACTCACAAAAACTAAGTACAAAACCACATATTATTGAAAATTGTATGACATAGAAACACTCGTGCCACACTTTAAAGCATTAGATGCTCTAAAACATCTAAGAAACCCAAATGCTGCACCACAATATGGATCCAGGCACTTTGTAAACTTATTTTTCTATCCTTGATTTTCTTTGGTAAATGTAAGTATTGCTATGTTGGGATTTTGCTGTTCATTTTTTCTTTCTTTAAACTATAAAACACAATGCTCAAGAGAACAAAGTTATTACTCTAGCCAGAAATTTACTTTTCAACCCTGAACAGTACATATAAATATATATATATATACACAGATCACCTCTGAAATTCTGGAGGAATGCTATATGGCACTATGAGATTCTCTAATAAATTTGTCTGGAGAAATTCTCTTGTAAATTAGTTCAATCACTATAATGCATTTGGGGGTGATAGTTGGTGTCTGTAAGAAAGTCTATCCTCCACTTTTAGATCTCAGAATAGCCTTACCCCAGTTGCTTTGTTGTTTGTAGAAGATTTATCTCTGGCCAAATGCACTAAAGACAGCAAGCATCTCTCTGGGGTCCCTTGCTTGTCAACTGCGGCTTCTTCATCGCTATCCATACTGCGACTTAAAAGCCGTTCGTTCTCAGAAGATGCGTCATTTTCACTGTAAAATGAAGGATAAGGTTATCTTAGTGATGCCCCTCTTGGTGGAATTCCAAAGAATGGAACAAAAAAGTTTTCCATTTTTTCGAAAAAACATGCCCAGGTGGCACTCCAAACAAGGGGTTTCCAAGGGGCTCCCCAGTCTGCGGCAGTTCCGGGGCCTGTCTGGGCTGGGAGATGGAGCACGTGGTGTCCCAGGCCAGGCCGGCGCGTTCGGTGGCGATGGTCGTCTCAGCTTGCCCAGAGGAGCTGAATCCAACAGCCATTGACAGGTTGTGTCATGGTCTGCCAGAATTCACAGCATTGAAAATTTGGGGACTAATTAACTCCGTTTTGCTCTCTGTGTATTACTACAAACCACGCTAAAAAAATATCTGCTATGGCTGTTTGGAAGTGGTGAGCACGTTCCTTTCCTGCTTCAGTCAGACCAGAAGTACGGTTATTTTTTTACATACCTTTTAGCAGGTTTAGCTGGAGTTGCTGTAAGCTTTTCAAACTCTTCTTTCTCGGAGAATATCACAACATTATCTGCAGATCAAGAAGTAAAGAAGTTTAAATTGCCAGTGAATTTCTAAATGAGTGTTCTGTCTTAAGAGCTGCCTCAGTTGGCAATCTTATTGCAAGCATAAATCTTTTTGCTCCCTTTTAAATTACTAACAGAGGATTAAGTGACATCCTGGAAGTGCAAAAATTATTATATGCCATTCTTCAGTAAACTGACACAGAATGTATACAATTAAAAGGGGATATGGCAAGTAAGATGGATTAAGAATATCTAAATTCAGTGTCATCCTGGATAGAAAAAGCAAACTCTGATGCAATTTATACCTTGCACTTCTTTCTTCTCTTCTTGGGTGTTGGCTTGAGCTTCAACATTTTTCACAGAGTGGCTCTTGCAACAGGCTAGGATATAAAAATAAAAGTTAATAATTATTCTCAGTAGCTACCTAAAAATAGCATTTACAGCTATAATTTCATATGCTGAACAATTACCTTGAGCAGAAGGTTTTGTTTTCACAATGTAAAACATGATGATGAGGACAATAGCAATAGCCATGATGAATATGGTAGACATTGCAATTATAAGAGCTGTAGCCAGATGTCCTTGACCTGAAAGATCTGCTGCAAACACAAAGGAATATTTTGTAAAGAACCCACTCTTAAAATCAATGAACAGTTAACAGTTTGCAGCCTGCTCTAAATGTAGTTTGCATCTTTCTTTACTGGATCTGACCCTTGCCTGTCTTCTTGAGCCCTAAAAAAACTTAGTATTTCATCTCAAAGGCAAATTAATTGACAGGGTTTTGCAAAACTACAACATTTATGCTGCAGTAGTAAACAGTAGTCATAAATACTTGATCATGTTTCATTAGATATGTAGAGGTAATATAGGAAACTGCTAATAATATAGGAAACTGTATGTGAGCAGGAATAGCAGCATTCCTAACACTGACTTCTGGGAAACAGCATTAAAAAGAAAAAGTATGGACAAACAGGTGAAAAGCCTTGCAGCAAGAAGAACACAATGCACATGCAGAAAAAAATGATGCTTTTCAAGAGACATAAAATAGAGGGTGGCTGGGAGATGGATTTAAAATAAAGGGAAGGGATTTAAAGCGGAATTTAGGTGTAATAAACTAGAATCCAGAAGTCACCAAAGGATGCAGAAAATGACAAATAAGATATAAAAAGCATGAAGACTTGAATTTTTCTGAAAGCATGATCCTCAAGCTCATGTCTACAGACAAAAGAGGGAAGATCAACAGCGCCGGGCTCTCATTAGCAGCATTTTTCCTACTATGTCTTCTCATGTTCATGTATTTTGAAGAGCTAATAACCATAACAGAGAACAGTCTGTTAGCTCAGCAAGAGTTACGGAGGCTGTAGTCATGCATTAAATTACTTCCACCAATCTAAGCTAAGCTTTGCTGAGTCATAATGCCATTTCTCTGTAGCCACAAATAATTAACCAAGAAACAAAAGCCCATTCTGAACTGGTTTTAGCAGCAGATCCAGAGATCTGGAAGTCATAGCGAAGAATTACACACCAGTAGTTTTCAGTGCAGTTGTGCCGGACAGGTGCTAATCTCAAGAGCAACATCTGCTAAAGCAAATGGTGAGTGCAGTCGTACCTTTGTGAGCGTGCTGGTAAGGTGAGAAGGTGCTCGTGCCGGAGGTGCTTGGGAAAACAGCTGAAATGCCAGAGGTAGCCCCTGCACCTGCAACATTCACAGAAATGCCATAAACTCCGATGTAGAGGATTAAGTGAGATTGTCCAATGCGTCTTTTCCATTTCTAAATTCTACAGTTGATTTAAAAAGTCAGTAGCTTCATTAACCTTTCAGATGATGTCATGCATCATGTTTTTGAAGCAGTAAAACAAGTCGCAAATTAATATCTTTTGACAATACCAGACAATATTGAAATGATGGGGAGTTCGGCTGTTGATGGAAACGCTTTCGTGCAGGGGAACAGAATTCCAAAAAAGGAATCAACCTATCAGGGCTGGAGGAAAGCATTTTCTTTGTTCCTCAGACAACCTTTAACTTAACTAGTAAACAGGTTATGCAAACAGATACTATCAACAGACCCTGGAAACCATCTTCTAGCACGGGAACCGCTGCTGCTTTTTATTATCTGTATATTGAAGTCCAGGAATAATTGAATCCAGCAGACCTGAAGCCAAAACACTGTCCCAGTCATCTGGTAAGGTGCATAGGGCACCCAGCTTAAAAACACAGTTTGGCAACTACAGCAGCTGAGAACTAATCGTGCCATTTACTGACCTAGTAAAAGCTACAAGAAATTAAACCCACCAGGTAAACCTGACAGGAAATGAAGTGGCCTGGAATGATCTGAGAAATGTTCCATGGTTAAGAACAAAGAAGTAGATGTGCTCTTCAAATTGAGATAAATGTTTTATAAAAATAAAAAAAAAAAAGTGTTGCCTAACATAAAAATGTGGCTCTATTCAGTGAATGAGAAATGAGCATCCCTGAAGTGGCCACAAAGTATGAGCTGCAGATGGCTTCAAAAGACATGTGCTTTAACAATGGTAAAACTCCTTTCAAGCCTCATTTGTTGGAAGAAATGGATTCATTTATTATTGTTGCTTTTTTTCAAACCGAACTAGTGTTTTCATAAAGTTTTCAATACAGTGATTTGTTAACTCAGATGCCTTTAGTATTATGTAAATGACACATTAATCTCGCCTCTGGTCCCTTCTCTGTAACAGGCTCAGTTCTCAGAACTGGTTATAAGCTCCAGGAACTACAGTGTACCAGCAGAGCATCTAAATAACACGCAGTGACAATGTCATCTGCATGGAATGGAGTGTAAAGATGGGCTGTTTGTTAAAATTTCAGCAATGCTTCACAAAAAACGAAATGAATCACCCTCGGTCTCGGCCGACGAAGCAACCACCCACCGTGGTTGGACAACGGAGGGAATTCAGTAACCAGCCAGTGTTGTAGCCCCCCCCTTCCTTTCATGCCCGCTGCTCCCGGCCTTCCGGCCGCTCCTGCCGGTCCCTGGCAAACCGAGGTACTGCGAATCCCTGCCGCTCTTGCAAGCTGCAACAAGCCAACGATAGCTGCTCTGCCACTGCCTTTGAGCCAACCCACGCGAGCTCCTCGGCTTGCTGTGCCTGCGGGTTATCCAGCAAGCGTGAGCTCGTCTCCCTCGCAAGCAAGGTTTAGCGCGCTCTCTTTTTTTGCCCTCATTCTAAATACGTAGTTACTGAGAGAGTTCTGCCCTGCTTATTCAATCTTCCAGCCGTTGTGTAGGATTAACGTTAATGTTCTTCCTTTGGCAGAAGGTCACGCCTGCTCCTTTCAGCATCCCCGGCATGCCCACGACCCTGCAGCCCCGTGCCGCACGACGGCACGCGCATAACGGGGGCTGCACCCCGCTGCTTTTTGTGCCACCTCTGCCACACGGGCGCACACTGGGCCCTCCGCAGCGCAGCTTCGCGCCCAGCGCCGACGTGCAGCCTCCTCCTGCCTTCACGTGGGAGTGGGACTGCCTGGTTTGCTCAGGAGTGTCTATCCTGGCAACATCTGGGCCGGTGCTAGAACGTGATGGCTTTTTTATATATGCCTCTGTGGGAGTTAGTCATTATGCATGTTTTAAGCCTATTATCAAATTTAATAATTTGGCATATGCATTATGAGCCAAGACTTTTCTTTAGATGTGGCTTAGGAGAAAGGGCCAATTCAAGCACCTGCATTAAAAAGGGGAACCAAAAATGCCAGCTTCTACAGAATTGCTGTTCGGGCCATTTTTGCAACAACAAAAAGAAACAAAACTCATAGCTGATCCTATTCCTACATACACCATGACTACAAAGAAGTCAGTCACTCCAGTTTGCATCCAGATCACATTATTAATTCTGGTTCCAGTATAGATGACACTTACATAATCGATAAAAACTTAGATACAGTGCAGGCAGAGTCATCCTAAGGTGCTGCAGCACAACATATGGAAATAACTCTATTTTAGGCACAAAAAAAAGACTGATGGCTATAATATAGTTGTGCAAAAGAGTGCTTTATATTCCCGGACACCTCCAAGTAATACTGTAGGAATGTGGTAAAGACATTAGGAAAGAAGGTTATCACTGAAAGTATGTCAGCTTTTACATTATACATGCTTTTATTAAAAAAATGTAATTTAGTTATAATTGTCTCAGACTCTAAATGTAGTTACATTAAAAAAACATTTATTTTATTGTTTGAAAGAATAATTGACCTTGTATTCACAATTGAGAGGTTTTTTTCTTAACTCAGAAGATAACTTTTATTTAAGTTACCATGAAGCCAGCCTTTTGTCCCTTTAGTCAGCAAATGCAAGGCAAATTTTTGTTGCAAAGAATTTTGCTACTGTATGTATATGGGGCTACTAGAGTGATTCATGTATCGCAAGACAGATATGCAATAAAAAGCAAGTGATGAACAAAACTACCAGATTTGAGAGAGAAGGGGGGCACAGGAAGGGAGGGAGGTTTTACCAACATACTCTCTTGCAAGTGTTAGTGACTGAAGAAAATCTGGTGCAATAAGAGAGCAGATGTGTTTCTGACACACATTGTGGCAAGTGTCAGCATATTGGTCTGTGCATAGGACTGCTGCTCATAGCTATCAACAGCTTTTGTGGGGATTTTGAGGGGTGTTTTTTAATGCTTTTAATAAAAATACACAAAATGGGTATACACAGACTATCACCAGTGCGATCCTCAAAACAAGAAGCATTTAAAAAAAGTCTCCGGCCATACTTGTATCTATTTCTTGCTGTTTGGTCCTAATGCATGCCCCTTCTCAGCGCCCAGGTCTGCTTCAGAGGGACAAGCCAGGCTCCTGCTGCCAGCGGAGCTGCGAGCGCAGCCCCCGCGACGCCTTTCCGGCAGCGAAGCAGCCCGAAGCGCACACGCAAATACACGAACTAGCAGCCTGAAACACGAGGGGGAAAACAAAACACGCTGAGCTGAAATTCAACAGAGGTAGAAAGTTTATAGCTGACAAAGTAATCTAAAGCCAGATTGTAACTAAGCCTAGTCTAAATAAAGAGCTCGATGCTGAGAAAAGATAGGTCAGAAGTCTCAGATTAAGGTAAACCTGTACTCAGTTTCTGTAATGTAAATCTGTGTTCACTTACACAAAAGGTTTGGGTTTGAACTTAAGGAAACACGACTTCACAGGGAAACCCTATACACTTGGAAAGTAACGAATGCTGAAGCAGCTGTCAAAATTGAGCCGCTTTCTAAGGTACCTGCATATGAATTTAGCAATCAAACCTTACCCAAGCCTGCAAGTAGAGTAAACTCCTAAGCAACAAGAGAATATCCCTGACCGCAGAGGACGGGGTTTTGTCTTATGGTCTTCTGCTGACATGGGACATACAGAACATGTCACCTTCTCCATGCAGAGAGCAGGGAGGACCGGAGTGCGTCAGTAGCTCAAGCCCTCCTGCTGCTCCCTCCCCTCGAAGCTTTCCTGAGGCTTCATCCTCATATAAGGCTCCTTTCCTAACACAGGCAAAACCCAAGGGAAGGAGAATTTGGTCCCACCGCCAGCGAGCAGAGAAGCACTGCCCGCATTGCTTCTCCTGCTCCACATGTCAAGGGGAATGGCGTGTCTGGAAATCAAAGAACTCAAAAGGAGGGGGAAAAACCAAAGCTTGTTAGTTCCGGCTAACAAGCAAATTCATTTGTAAGCACAATTTGAAACAGGGGAAAAAAAAAACAGAAATTCCGATGTCGATCATATTACAGAACAAAACTGGCAAAGAAAGTAAATTAGTGATATAATAAAGAATGGGGGGGGTTAAAAATAAAAACACTATGAAAAAATATTTTTCACTAATACACAAGGTTTTCCATGTTAGACTTGTTTGTGATCAACATTTCAATTGAGTCTTTAGCGCAGGGATATGGAAGTGCCGCCCCCCAACAAATACTTGCTAAGCCATCATGGTATTTGATAGGCTTAAAAACCTACACAGGTAGATGATTTCAACTATTTTCATGTATATGACCAAGAAAAAAACACAAGCAGAAATAACAATATTTTATGCCCATATGAATAGAAAAAGATTGAAAAGAAAATCCCCCAATAAATTGCTGAAGTCCTCTAAAGCAATCTGAATGGAAAAGTATTGGCATACTAGATGTAAGAACATAATTATAACTTCAAAGCACAGAGCTCTTCAGGTTCTTGTAGCAGGATTTGGTTTTGTTTTTGCCATCAGTTTTGAACTGAAATGCAAATATCAAAGTTTGAATGGAAGAGCAGCGTTTATTTTTATTTACTGATAGAGAACTGCAGCTGCTAAAAGATAAAATCTCTTCCAACAGTAACTGTACCTCTGTGCCAAATAAACTCCATGCAGGTTAAAATATTCTGTCTTTGGCACATACTTTTATTCTGTATAAAAGAAAAATTTGTATATACCACATCTTCAGAGGCCTCAAGTGACTCTGTCGACAGAAAATCCAGCACCATTAACTGTGGCAAGCCACGTCTTAAAGTGGTTTGGTGTTCGCTACCTGCAATATATTATGCCCTGGTTTGCATGGAAAAGTGGATCCAGGGCCTGCCCCCTCGCCGCAGTGCTGCTATTTGTCACGGAAGTGCCGCATCCCCAGTTGGGGCCAGCAAGGCTCTCCGACGCCTGCTGCTTCGCTGCGCGTGTGCTGCAGGTCTCATACCACGTGCTTAGCAGTGCAGGGCTGGGAGCCCACACCTCCAATAAATATAATTGGGCATAAAAATCATGAAAAAGTCTCCTCTCCCCTCTCTGCCTTCTTTATTTGTGCTATTTATGTCTCAATTTCCTTGAGAGAGAAAATAAATAAATGAAGGTGGCACAGGCTCATCAGGGAATTTCTTCCTTGCCCTTTACGCTAATATTTCCAGGTGCTGGAGATGGGGTGTTCATCTTGTTTCCTTCACCACCTCAACGTTTACTGACTGTGTAGGAGATGAAAGTTGCACAGCCGGCTCTTGGAGTTGACACCTATTTGTTTACCCTTTGATCAAAACCAAACACTTTTCTGCCAGATAAAATGTATGGCCAGGAAGACTCTTGACGCCGGTTTGCACCCTGCGGCTCATGTGTCCTGCCTTCGCGGCACTGTGCACCACAGCGGCCATGCAGCTCCCCACTAAGTATTCCTCCTGCTACGGGGACTGCTGTGCTCCAGTCCTGTCCCAGAGCTAACACCGGTGAAAGGTGGGATTTATCTGCCCTTGTTTTAGTGTCTATAAGTAGGGCATTTAAGCCAAAGCTTTTCAGTCAGCTTTCCATTTTGGAGTATCTTGCTGTCTTTGTTTCCGCACAACCCTTTGGGTCATCCATTCCCGGCACTATACCCCCACAAAACTATCCTGAAATCAGTTCTAGGAGAGCGTCACCTTTGTGAATCTTAAGTTCCTGAACTCTATTCAGAGCTATTTCAAAGTCTCAAGAAAGAAACTGAACATGACTGGGACTATTTGGAAGTTTTCTAGTGCCCTCCGGACCCTCCCTCATGGCAGCCAGACGGCTCAACAAGCAGCTCCAATAAAAAGAATTTGTTTCACTATAGAAACCGTTCATAATAAGATCTCGTATTACCCTTCCTACGACAGAGACTGTGTGCTCACATTAATGAAGAGTGCAACAATTAGTTTAGACATTTTCAAACTTTAAAAAAAAATATGCAGTTGTGTTTCATTGCTTCAGCTGGTATAATTTGATGTTAGTGATGTCTATGATGAAGAGGTTTTATTTCTGGTCACTCACTTGTATCAGAATCTATGCTGTTTGCCATAAGGACAGTGAGCCTTTCAGACATTCCAGCTGCAAGGCTGATTTTTCATTTGGAGACCAAAGGATTATTTGAGTTGAGAAGCCACCACTCTAAATAGGGTCAAGAGTTTTAGCCAGAATAAGCCAATTTGAGCTCAGTGAGTTGAGGCACCACCACAAAGTGAATTTGGATTTTTAGAAGCTTTGCCACCTCTTGAACACTTGCAGTTGAATGGTTGGTACTGCAGACTTGGTTAATACGGTAATATTTACTCTTGCTAGGACTGATGTTCTCTCCAGCATTAGCACTCAATTGCTGTATAGGCTTACGCACTTGCCTAAACTCCTCCCAAAGGTAATATATATTTCACATATTTATTCTTGAGTTTTTCAAGTTAAATATACATGTGGTTAGTCAGTTGCACAATTTGTGCTTTCCTCACAGCACTAAGCACGTTTATATTGTATCTGCCAAATATCCTACAAAGATTTGTTTTGTGACTTGAGCAATAGCTACAAGACTTCCTTGTCCAATCCATAAGCTACAACATGCCTGGTGTTACGGAAAAAATAGCTCACTATGTATATGAAACCATCAGAACTGAGGAGGCAATTCCTTTCAGATGCCATTTTTCATTTTGGAAGTAAGGCTTATTTATGGGCACAAAGTATGGCCTCTACAGGAGCTGGTGAGATAAAGACCCAGTGCCCTGCAGCAAGCATCTCGAAGTGTGTTGAAAAGGGAATGTGTTTGCTAGGTATCCCTGAGTAGCTGTAATAAAGTCAACTCCCCAAACTCAACTGGCTCCACCAGAGGTCCTGCCGTTGCAGCTGTTATGTTGGCTCTGGGCCTGGCTGAGCTACCTCTGTGGGGCTGCCATCCTTGCAAGTACAAGCAGGAGAAAGGGTGTTTTTCTCTTCTCTTCTTCCCACACACCCTCATCTCTTAGCTAGGCTCCTAACCTCATTTCTTGCTCACTTTCCCACACCGCAGACTAGGGTCTTCCCTCCCGCCATGGCCTCACCACCCAACAAGCCACGCTCACCCAGCCCTCGTCCCCTCCGCCTGCTCTCTTGGTAGGGCATTTATGGCTGATCAGCTGCTTCCTGGACACGTGGCCCAGGGAGGCTCCTCCGTGGGGGCTCCCCTGTTAAACCGCCAAGAGCTCTGTGCTGGGCTGTTTATCCCCTGGCTCAGCTGAGCTCTTGCTCTTTAGGAAAGATGGGAGCTCTTAATGCCCTGTCCGCCTTTGAAGTGGGCTGCAGGGCACTGATGATACGCACTTTGGCAGCAGCTAAACTAGGTAATTACTATTTGTTTGCGCTAGTATGTGCTCTGGGAGCTTTGTGCCAACCACTGCTTCAAAATCAAGCAGGCGAAACACTGCAGTTCTTTTTCATGGTGAGGACTTTTAAAAGAACAGACAGCATGGAGTGCATTTTGCTTGTACATGCATCACCTTTCCCTAGCTGGGGTACTGCCCGCTTTGGTCTAATTTCTTAGCTTTTTCTCCTGATCTGCTCTGGATTCTTCAAGGGAGTGCCCAAACCAAGCCATTTGTTCATTCTGAGGGAACTTCCTTTCTTCCTAAGGAAGAAATACATCTTCTAGGGGTTACCTCTGCATTAGAGTGCTCTTAGGATGCTGTTTTCCCTATCCATGGCATAAGGATGAATCAGCCTTTGCACTAATGCAGTATGAACAAGGACCATTGAAGCATCTCTCGGATGCATACATTTTTTTTTTTTTTTCCATTTGGAAAACTACAGCTTCTTTTGTAAGTAAAGTCTGCACAACCAGCATTTTATTGTCAGGGCTGGCTATCATACTCCAGTGTCACCCTTGCATCACTTTTTGAAACCTAAGGATATAAAAAGGTGGTTGTACTTTTACTAAAACCTAGAAAGTTCTCAGAAAGTGTTTTCTTCACAGCTGAACCAAAATGGAATGAAAAAAGTATATACAGGTTTGTGACTTCTCATATATACTTGGTTAAACAATCAATAATAAGTCGTGTCTGGGGTGCTTTAACAGATGAAAACTGCAGCATGATTGCAAAATAGCAGGTCCTAAAATTAAAGCTTGTGATCTCCCCCCAGATGTTCAGTATTTGCTTCCTTTGTTGGCAAGTCTAGTTGGAAGCAGAAATTGTTTTACTGGAGACTGGCTCAGTGTTTGAACACAATAATCACCGCTGAAAGATTTCATATTGAGCTTCCAGATGATTCCAAGTCAAAACCAGATGAAAGGCACAGAGACTGCAGAACACTTACATTCCTTGGTGTTAGGAGGCGCCAGCAAGCACGAGTAGCAAACCATGCCGTAGATGTTTCGAGGTCTGTTTTCCAGCATGTAGTAACTAAATGAAGGGCAAGACGAGGCAAAAACAGTGTAAAATAATATGCTACAACTGAGCACAGTTCAGCAGCAACCAATTATACCAAGATAAAATCACTTTTAAAAAACTTTTATAAGCAATTTGATGCAATGATTCTTCTTTTTTTTTTTTTTTTAACTGCCTGAATAGAGACACTGTTTCTCTTCTTCCTCCCCACCTTAAAGGCAATTAATCAACAATCAAGCCTACATGACAAGAAGTAGTATCACTGCCTAAAACAACATTATTTTCCTTGCTGAGTTCAAGCTGCAGTTACAGCATGCCCTGGGAAAAAAAAAAAAAAAAAAAGGACTTTTCAAATAAGCAGAGTTTTATTTTTGAAGTAGTAATCATTCAGGCAAGACCACCAGTTGGATATTGTTGCATAATTTTCTTCACAAGCACAGTAAGGACAATCTTCTCGGCAAAGGAGAGAAAAGCCAAACCTGAGCCAAATTTGAGTATCAAATAGAGGAAAACACCCCTTACAGAGAAAGGCAGAAAAGTTCATTTCTGTATAGCTCACAAGTTAGCCCTTGATATCAGATTTCCAGCACAAAGAAAGGTTTTTCATTTTGACCTTCTGGGCTGCTAATAAAACTTGTGCTGAAATAAGGCATTTGGGGATGCAAGAATATGATCCACGAGCAACCTAATGATTAAATCACATCAAAATCATAGAAAGTTGATGCTGACAGATAAGCTTTTACAAATCACTTGTTAAATTTTAATGAAAAAAAAAAAAAGTAATCCAGTACAGGAAGCACTCATTATGCAGCTGAATACCCAACATGATAAACACTTGATGCAGTGATGAAACTGTTTTCTGCTCTTACATAGCTATCTATGGAGGTGTAGCACTTTTTAAAAAAAATTACCTATTAGAAAATGACTGCTGAAGCTGTCTATTAAAATCAATTGCTCATTTATTACTAATAAGGAATATAGGTACAGGAAACTGAGTGTTTCTGAGATGCAGGGAAAGCCTGCAAAAGTACGCTGAATAAATGTGGCTGCTTCTTTTTTCTTATTAGTTTTAAAAGATTCACCCTCACTCTTCTCTTTGAATGGTTCCTATGCCCCATGTGCTGCTCTGCCTATCTCTCAACAGCAAAAACTCATTTTTTTCTTTATTATGGGGCCTGCATAATGTTAGATTGTGGAACAGTTAATAAATAAGCAGGAAATGACTGTCAAATCATATACACACACATACAAAGGAAAAAAAAAGAAAAAAGAGTGGCAGGCCAAAGATACACACAGCTTTCTACAGAAAAATACAGGACAGTTAAGATTCACAGTCTAAAGGCCACAGTGGCTTAAGGAGGATAAACAGGCATTCTGACAGTTAATAAAAAATCAAGCCAGTGGCATATGTCTTAGTTTTGGCCATGATGCAGAATGGTGGAGGATGGGCAGAGAAAACTGAAGAAGACACTCACGGGCAAGCAACGGTTCACCCGTGTGTGCAGGAAGTTCTGCTATTGCAAGCATTAATGATTGGCCCCTGCAAAATGCCAGCAACAGATCTGTGTTTCTGGCTACTTTGAACGCACCAAATATTAAAGGCAATGTTGGAAATAACTGATCACGTCGTATGACGAACTATGGAGAAGAAGTGGCTCAAGAATGAATAAAAGAATGATCATCAGTTTTCATGGTGTTTCTCTTCCATTGCATTATGTTTTTCCTGTTTCATGCGGAAGGGAACCTGAACACAGAGAAGCAATGGATGATCCCTGCTCTCATCCCAGAGCTCTCTTTCTTCCCTAAGTATGATCATCAGAAATACTGTAAAAATAGAAGGAAAATTATATAATTATCCACTGTCTTTTTAAGGGCAAATGATAGAGATATCTGCACCATCTGGGAAAGGGCTGGTAATTTGGTGGTGTTTTGCCTAAAAACCTTTGGCCATAATATGTCACCCACTGAACTTTTCTAAGGATGCTTTACTAAGCAGGTGAGTCTACAGAAATAGTTATGGGAGAAGATGCCCTTAAGTATGGATTGCAACACTTGGAAAGTTACTTTGGAAACATCTTCAGGGTGTTACTTAAGCACAGTCCTCTGAAAATGGAGACCTTGTTTTTCTGGTCACATTAATACGGGTGCCCTTTGAGCATTATCACCTGGGGAGGGCAACACTCTGTTGGCTGCCACTTTCAAGGCATCTGGGTGTCCCCAGAAGGTGGCAATGAGAAAGCATGGCTGGTTGGCGTGGCCCATCAGCACACCAGGAGCCCAGAGCTTTCCCACTGTTGCACAGGAGCAACACCAGGGCTTCTCTATGCTGCACAGGGAGCCAGGAAGGGCTCAGGGTGTGCCTCACCCAATATTTAATTTATCTTGAGAATTTCATCTCTTCAAGTCCATTGTAAGAGGGTTTTTCACCTAAATTGCTGGCCTTGACAAGCTAACCCCAAACCTGAAATTCCCAACCAGAGACCTACAGCCAGACTCAGGCAGGCCAATGTCTGCTACAGGTTACACCTGTGCAAACATGGTGCTTTCAGATTACTCCCTAAGTGCCAGCTGTGCAATCTCACTGCTTTCAGCTGGCACCCCACTCTCTCCAGGGTGACCTCATTAGTCCTCATGAAATTGCAAAATAGCAACTGTGGCCACTATTTAACTTTTGTGCCCCTAATGATGTATGAGGGGAAGTCAAGAGGGAGTTCTTTTCAAATCACGTCATTGACTGGCAGCTAGACAAGTCATTCTTGTTATTTGTAAACTGTGAAAAATTCTCATGAACTCACTGATACAATAAACTTGAAACCTTACAGTGCTTTTGTTAACAGTTTCCTGTGCTATAAGTAGTGTGGGTTATACTGTGTCCACAAACTCAGCACAAAAGCCAAATGCCCTTTAGGAGTTACACATCTAAGCCAAAGAGGCACACGTGTAGAAATGAGAAAGGTAAATAAAGTGAGGTTTTGTCTTAGAGTATTTACTTACCCAACAAGAAGAATTTTGAGAAAGCAAATGCATGGTTGAGTTTGGAGACATTAGAAGGTAATATAGTCAAGAATATATTGCTAACATATTCAGTGTGGCAATTGCTTTCTCACCATTACTATTGGGTTATACAGAGCACAACAGATCATTAAAAAGGTAGACTGAATAAAGAGCACCCATTATAGCCCCTTCGAAAAGTAGCAGAACTTATTTTTATAATAACAGCATGTGTCACATTAGCAGCTACTTAGACTCCTCCTTCTGTTGTCTAAAAAGGGTCTTGAGAGATGAAGGTTGCCTTGTGAATCTCCCCAAATGGCTGTGTTAGCTAATGCTGCCCACTACCGACAAATTTGCTAGCTTGTCACCTTTGGAGAAGACCAGTGCCAGTGTAGACGTTATAGGACATCCAAGACATCTTCGTGGAGCTGACTTACATGTTACAGGACTTAATAAATGTCCTTTTGTAGTAGCAGCTAGAGGCAAAGATGGATTCCATAGAGCATTTAAAATAGCACTGGTTACCTATGCCTAGGTATGTGAAATACACTCTGTCTGTTTCTGGTATGAGAATAAGTTTTGTTTTCTCCAGTTTGTTCCCAACACCTGTTTCTTCAGTCAGTGAGATTTCAGTAACGTTAATAGCCTGTTCTGATTCAGTAAACTCACCAACACTTTTCAAATATTGGAAATTATTGTTTTAGGAGAAACTGAAAAACGTAATTCACCAATACTGTACTTAAAATCAGTTAGTACATGAAGAGAGGGTATTAGAGATTTTGGATTTTAAAAACGACTTAAGGAGTAGATCTATAGTGTAAAGGTCTATGGCTAAGTCCTTACCCGGGTAGACAAGGCCCGCACTCTGCATCATTCTCCTGATCGCCAGGTGTCATGACGGTGGCTCGGAAAAATCCCTCGCAGTCTTTGTGACGCCTGCATATCTGGTAACCCCCTTTGGAAAACTTTTCAGAAGGACAAGGAATACAGCCATAGTCCTCATCTTTGGTGCCATAGCCACATGTCTGCAACAACATGAAGTCATTGAAAAAGACGCTTGCATTGTACGTAATCTTCTAGGAACAGAGAATATTCCTAGACTGGCCCAATGGCTTTGTGGGCCTCATTAGAACCAAGTTCGTTGTTTGGTCCCCTGGTGCCTACCCTGAAAAGGCTGTGGAACCACAAGGATGCAACATGCTGCATCCTAGAGAGGGACCATGTCCTTTGAAAAGGACCCCTATTTAAATCATATTCCAGCAAGTCTTGGAAGTGAATTTCAGCTACTGCACTGATAAAAAGTAGACTGAAAACCAGAGGAAAAGAAAATAATGGGGTAAAAAGTGTTCCACTAGGGATGTCTGCGATGTTGTTTTGATGATGGAAGAGGCCACAAGGAACAGCACAAAAGACAATGTTTACATGGGCCTTGGTAGCCTCTGAAATCATATTTCCCCAAAGAACATTAAGTTTAGACTGAATAAAACTAACATCAACTGGTTATTATTCAAATATACTTGTTCAGGACTACCAACTGTGTGAAATTCTTGCAATGGGATATTTATCCTATTAAAACCAAACAGGATTTCAGTAATTTATTCTTTAATATGCAACAATTATCTGCTATAAATCAAATGGTTACTTAGGAAACGTAATTTAAAACGTTGCAGAAGCTTCCAAACTTCTCTAGTGCCAAAATATCTTAGTGGGAGAGCAAAATTAAGCTCGCTGTGTGAGGGCCCAGTGAGCACGCCAAACTAACCTATTTATCACACAATACCGGACTGGCAGGGTCAGATTTTAAATAACTTTTGAGTGGCAAACACACTGGCAGAGACCGTGAACCTTTTACATTAGGACTTTCAAAACGCTGCTTCTAAAGGACTGCGCCTGGGCAGTGTTTTGGGATGCCTCAGCGTGTGGCACCGTGCTCCAACACCACGCCGGGACACGTGAGTGCTGCTGGGTCAGGGAGGCCACGCACGCTGGGGGAGCGTTGGTTTCACTCTCCACTTTCTCTCATATTAATGCTAACACTACATTAAATATTACACCATGCAACACAGCTTTTTTCTTTGTTTCTTTTCTTTTTAAAGGGCCAATTGAATGTTTTCCTCCTCAAATCGCTTGCTGGGTGGCTGAACTTTGGAGCTGTCTTGTGGGACAGACTCAGCTGTGCTCAGCGGTGGCCCAGGCCACCGAGCCGCATGCTGTCATCTCCCAGATCTCCTTGTTGGCGCGTCAGCCCTCTGCCGAGCAGAGGACTCTGCAATTACCATATAAGGCTCCTCGCCCGGCTCGCACTTGGGGCAGTCGTGGCACATGCCGGTGGTCTGGTTGTAGTACTCGTTCTCACCGCAGTTGGAGTATTCAGCGCTCGCTGAGTACACAAGGGAAACCTGTTGGCAGAGAGCGTCGCAGAGCCCCGTTACCCCCATCGCCTCTGCTCCCATGCCCAGCCTCTCCCTTCTCCAGGCAGTGACAGCACAGGAGACGCAAGGCTGGTGCATCCGCGCAGAGCATCCCTAAAGCTGCTGCTCAGAAATGCAGCCTACAGGGTGAGCACGACGTCGGGCAGGACGTGAGCCCCAGCGTCAGCGCCACCGGTGAGTGGCTCCTCATCAGGTGCCCAGAGGCCATGGCAGGACAGAGGGGCCATTACACATTCCAATTCCAATAAAATTTTGGAAATGCTGATTTAGACATACACTCAAGCACACGCTAAAGTATATGCTTCAGTCTCATACTGGGTGAATGCAGATCCCTGCATTGTTCTTCAGGTCTGAATCAGCTGTAGATGTGCTGTGACATTTCATAAACATCAAAAGAGAGTCTGCTTATCTTTGCATGCTGAATATATCTCCATAATGTAAATACCTACCACCAAAAAAGGAAACATGTGAGTCCATTTACGTTCACCCAGGTGAGCCATTTTCTCTTGGTATTTTACCTGAAAAGAGAGAAGCAGTGCTTGTTTATGAACATCAGTAAATATTTGCATGTGTTGCCAAAATAATAACACAAGGGCCTGTAGTGAGAACAAAGGTTGCATGGGCGCGATGCCTGGAGTTACAAGAAGGGCTAAAACAAGCAGGGAAGAGATGTGCTTGTGCACACACATACACACACACACACACGCACACGGGTGTACACGCGTGCACACACACTCAGAGGCTGCCCATCTTGCTGCACATCTCCTTCCTGTCTTTGGGAGAAAATGGTTGCAGTGCAGAGCCAGATCTCGCAACCTTGTTCAAGCTAGGTTGGACATAAGGAAGGAGACATGAACCCCGGCATTTCTTCAGGTTAGCCTTGACTGCTGAATATGAGAAGGCCACGGATCAGACGCACAGCCTGGCCTGAGCTTGTGGTGCTCGAGCTTCCTACATCAGATTTACCTAGTAAAAGTCTACTTGGAGCAGCCAGAAGCAGCGCCAGGGGCACCTGCCAAGTGGCTTCACGTACCCAGAGCTGCCTTCAGCAGGACGTGTTGGCTGCTTTTCATTTTTGCTAAGCAAATTGTACACAGAAGTGTTTAAACTGAAACTAGAAGCCAAGCTATTTTTAAGGGTTGTTACACTGACTGTGGAAAATAAAGGGCGCGATCTCTATGTTATAAACATACTCGCTAATTTATTTCATTTCTTTAAATTCAATTCTATGAATAGTTTTGAATAACAGCTAATGTTACATATTCATGTGCTGAATTTCTTTCTAAAGGAAAGAAAAACAACAGGAAAAGGAGGCACAAATTGCCTCTCTAGCATGATACAACATATTTAATGGTATTGTTACAACACATAAAATGCCCTGGGGATCTTCCAGCTTCAAAACTCAAATGTTTGAGATACAATTACAAGACTTTGGTCCTAGCAGATGTAAACTATGTTTTAAAGTTTGCAAGCTTCAGACACTTTGCAAGGGTTTCAGTCCCCCAGCAGGGTACAATTACTCCTTTGTGTGACATTCAAGCAGACAAGCTATGTTAGAGATGGGCTCTGGTGTCTGAGATGATAGGCACTAAAATTCACATTTTTAAACACTAAACAGATTAAGCCAAGATTATATCACTCCAGCATCAAGCTATGAACTTGCTTTATACGTTCCTTCTAGCAACTGGGCTAGCTGAGACAGGTAGCTGGGTGGGTGGGTGGACAAACTGAGTTATGAGTATATTCATTTCTTCAGAAAACTGCACTTTGAAAGCCAGAAACAAAAGAAAATCGGAGATGAACTGTCCCAAATCTGGAGGTGAGAGGCGGAAAACTGTCATGCAGTTTTATAAACTGTCAGACATTTAAGTTGGACAAAGGCTGTAGCTGCTACAGTGTAGTTACTTGGAAAATCTCCAAGGATATAATCTTAACACATATGCCTGTTGAAATAAATCCTAATTATAAAAGAGCTTGTTAAAGTTTAAATATGAATATTTTAAGGCTTTGTCCACACTGCAAAACCGTATTTATTATAAGCTGTCTCTTGTGCTGTTCAGAGCCAAAAATTTCCCTGACAAAGTTTGCATCTGTAAATCTAAAGTAAAAGTATGTCTTAAATAAAAACATGCTTCACTTGCTTTCAAGCCATCCAGATGTTTACTGTTTGAGGTACTTCTATGCAATCATAGCCAGATTTGAAAAATGGAAATGAAGCAGTATAGCCTATTAATGTATTATACAATCTTCTCCATCCATTTGGTACTTATTTACATAAAATGTTGAAAGTGTCAAGTTATACATAACATACATAATATACTTTTCTCTCTCTCAGTATAAATATACATGTAGGGCTATGTTTTGCATGTAAACACGCATTTTTTCCCTGTGTTCCATCATTATGCATAGCAATATGTCAAACATATGGGAAATATTTTTAAGTGGAAAAAGCCAGTTCAAAGTGCTCCATGTGGGCAGATTAGAGTGGCAGAGAAGACTTTTCCCCTGCTGAAGTAGGCTGTCATAAACTGTTATTTTCTGTTTATTTATTTCTTTATTCATTTATTAATTCATTTAGAGCTGACAAACAGAATGTCCACTTTATTTGCACAAGGCAGGAGAGGGGAAGGGAAGGTGGGAGAAGTTTCTGGCAATGGTGGGGTAGGTAGCTTCTCAGCTTGAGTGCTATTCTTGGGCTCGCTGTCAATTTTCAAGCACCTTAATTTACACCTGCACCATATTATCACACTGTCACATCGAAAGCCCATCCACACAACCAAGGATTTTCCATCACTGAAATCATTTTGGTCTCTAGCTGACATATGTAGAGATATGCTAAATTCGGACAATCAGCTCATGCCTGCCAAAACGCAGGGGAAAAAGTTGCCGGTTATCGTGGCCCCTGGGGTCTCCTAATCACCCAGAGCAATTAATTCTGAGGAGTGCTTGACTGAATTTACATAAAATGCACCTTTCATTGTATTCCCAGCCACATATATAAATCTGTATGTCCCTGGGTTCTCAGAGGGTATCTTGGTTGGGAACCTGATGTCAGAGATGCTGCTGCTCCACCAGCAGAGATGCCAAATGGCTTCTGACAGCATCAACCTCATAGTTGTTTACAGCCGCTCGGGAGGCTTGACGCCACGCAAACAAATAAAAAGCTGCTTTTTTGATGTTGGAGACCTTCTGGGGCTGAGAAGGACTGAGGAGAAATTTAGAAAGTAGGCAATGTTTGCTTTCCAATGCCCTTGTGGAGAGGGAGGTGGGGAGAACAGGAGCCATCAAGCGGGGAGCTGGGCCCTCTTGAGTTGGGTGCGATAGACAGAGAGAAGGAAGGGGAAGTTCGTTTACACAAATTTGGCTTCTGTGACTGATTTTCAAACGAACATACATCAACAAATCAAGAGATGTTCCCCTTCAAGACAGGTCTGCTATATCACATGGGTTGCCATGATGCTGGCTTGGATCATTGTCCTAGTATTCCCATAGGGCTGGAAATCAAGTTCCAGATTTTATGAATCTGGAGACTGTTACATGTGAGCAGAGGCATGCTAAGGCCCTTCGTCATGTAGAAGCTGAGGAGCAGATGAAGTTGTTCAGGTTCCAGTGAAACCCTTTATATGTGAGAGTTTGCCAGCCAAAGTCTTTGTCTACTGTTGCTCTTGTTGACTACCAGTGCTAAAACACATGTAGGAAGTTCAGGTTAAAATGTATATTGATGTTCAGGAAAGTTTTTCAAATCTTTTCCACCCTTCCAACCCATACCTCAGATTTTGGGAAAGAGATCCTTGATTTTTTGTTGTTTTTCTCTTACAAGTTGAGTCCTTTTTTGTTTGCAAGTCCATAGCACACCATCAGCTGGTGAGCACTGATCTACAGGCCCTGGAAAGTTAATCAGTGCGAAGCATTGTCAGTTTGGTGGCTGCTGACTAAAACCGATGGCTCTGCCCTACAGGACGGCCAGCACCTGTGAGCGGGAAGGAGCTGGAAGCGGATTCTCAGTGGGATCATCCAATGGCTCCAACAGCAGTGAGGGCTCTCCTGCTGCTCAGCTGCTGAGTCTGCCACAGCTCACGGCTCATGTTTTTGCTTGGGACACGTGGGTGTCCCTGGAGAGGAGGTGTGAACCACAGACTTGTGCCTTTACAGATCAGGTGTTTAACACACAGCAAGTCTGGTCATGCCTAGAGGGCTTTGCTAATTACAGCTATATTTGCCTTTAGGGGTGTATTTGTTAATAACTGTTAAGAATACACACACAAACTGACAGGAAAAGGAAGACTATTTTCCCAGTGGCAACCACAGCAAAAAATGCCAGAGACTCGCTGTCTCAGCTTCTCTCCAGGAGACTGCAAGGCACAAATTTGGCCTGGGGAAAGAAGAAAAGAGACGCCTGAGACCCCATTACTCATACGTTTCTCTTCCTGGGGAAAGGCCCTTCTCTATACTGTTTGTGGCATCTTACCAGGAATTGAAAGCATCTTACCAAGAACTGGAAGAAATAATGAAATAAAAACCCCTCCCCAGCAGAAAATGCTTAGTTTGTAATGTCCGAAGGAGAAAAAAACAAAAAAAAAACAAACAGTGGCCCTCAGTGGGTCAACCTTTGAATTTGTTAATTTACTTGGATGATTAGGTATATTTACAGTACCCACTAGTTAATGAAATAAATACAGGGAATATACAAACAATGAGGTTACCATTGCTAGTGGTGTAGGACAAAACCTGGCAGCTTTCAACAGGCAGCCTTAAACTGCTATTTTATTTCTGTGACTTCAGCAATAATGCAGTGCAAAAGCTAATTTCCTATCCTAGATAATGTTATTATAAAAACATTGAGAAAAGGAAAAAAATAATTAAAAAAGAAACACACAGATTGAGTTATTGAAATACATGTTTCTACATTTGCAGAAAAGTTTCTTTTGATACTTTTGTGCATTTCTTTAATTTCGTCACTGATGTACATATATTTAAAAGACAGAAGTTTTGCCTTCAAGAGAGGGAGAGGCACCACAAGAGAACTTCACGGTCTTGCTACTTCTTTGTGTATTTTCCTTTTCAAGTTTTCTAAGGAGCAAATTGGTTACCAAGTCAATGAAATGAATTCCTGAAAAGCTGCTAAATTGATCCTGATCAATGAGTATCAAGTCCACATCCAAAACCTCATCTGCTAAGAACAATAATAGAGATGGACAGAAGCTTGGGAAAGAAAAGTTTTCATATAAATAAATAGGTCACAGGCACTTTCACAGTGCCACTACCAAATGCAGTGCTTGCCCCAAACTGCTGAACTCTTTGAGAGGAACCCTGGGAACTGCCTTTTTCCAGAGATTATCATATTTTTTCTTTTGGTATTGGCTCAGTAGATAATCTTTGTATGTTCCTGATACTGCAAAATCCTTTCTAACTGAGATAAACTTGCTATCTTCACTGCAGAGTCTCACAAGTTTCAGAGTTCAGCTATAGATTCCAGTTTGGTTCCAGCCTTGTTTAAAAAGATGCGGTTTGATTTTTACTTCCAGGAGGAAAGAGGATTCTCTCAGCCCACCACTGAATGACAATGATGACGGCACAATCTGGGAGAGAGAATACACTTAGAAAACTATAAGTTAACAAAAACATCGCAATTATCACAAAAACTATTTTGTAGCCTTGGTTACAGGGTGCATTGTTCTGAGCGCCAGAAGAAAATGTTGCACCGAACAATATTGCACTTGCAGAACAAGGCACCATTTCCCATATCTATTTGATCTTGCAGAATATACCGTAAGAATTAGCTCAGAAAGAGATGTAATAAGTGTTTAAATGATACAACTGTGTTCTTTCTTTTACCTGAAACATCAAAAGGAAGCTAGAACAGCTCAAACTTCACATAAAATCAAATTTCCCCTGTGACCTGGGAACTCCATCAGAAAAATAATTCATTGCTGGGGCATAGGAGCTTTTTTTTTTTTTTTTTTTTTTTTTTTCCCAGTAGGTTGTTGTGTTGATTGGACGGAGCATTACAGATTGTTTAATTTGTTAATGGGAACACTGTGTGTTGAAGACACGGGGGTAGCAAAGACTAGCCCTCCTGCCTCTTTGCAGACGTGCTTATCTGGAAACTACATCTGGAAGTCTGTACTCAAACCTGTTTTCTCATCTTACAGAAAGACACATGTTGGTTCTAGTGCAGACAGGTCATCATCTTTCTGAAAATATTTTCAGGGAAAAAAAAAAAAGAAGAAGGATATGATGGAGGAAAAAAGCAAAAGAATGAAGAAGAAGACTCTTTCAACATGCATTGTACAGCTGGCATGGGTTCATTCCCAAGGGGACGGGGGCATTAATGGGACACAGTTCAAGGCTGGGATCCCCTGTCTATGCACGCACATGTATCTCCCACTGGCCTGACACAGCTGCATTCCCTATGGCATCACTGGAATCACTGGCACGTCCATGGGTTTCAGCGACGTTTCCTTTCAAAGGGCTCATATTTTGGTAGGGAAGAAGCACTATAGGGAAAATAAGCACATGTAAGCTCCTGCCACAGAGTCTACTCTTGTAGCTCCCCTGTTGGTGCTACCTATTTTGTACGAATAAGAGAATACTAATTAGGGCAAAAATGTATGCAGGGATTTGCACCTTCCCCAGTCAAAAGAGTGCCTTGACCCTCAGGCTATGAAGACACATGCTCTCTTTTGTTTTCTATAATTAAAAAAAAAAAAAAAAGATTTGGGATTTGTTCTTGACACACAATTATAAAAATCATAAGCCTCATATTTGTGATGGGAAAAAAAAAAAACCTTGACTTTTTTGGCCATGAAGATTTTACTCAGTGGGAGAGGCTTGCTTCAAGAATTGCTGAAAAGTATTTGGAAGCGATTTACGTGAAGCTTCCTCTTTTATTTTCACCTCCTCCTTACATCTGTTGGGAAGTGTCAGAATTGATGAGTCTGTTTTATTAGGGCTAGGGCTTGTCTTTGAAGGAACATTGGCCCTCGTGGTCGTGGAAGAAGCCCGTCATGACTGTAACACAGGCAAGCTCACCCAGCTTCCTCCTTACATCTCCAAGAAAAAGTTAGAAGGCATATGATTAAAAAAAAACACACACCCCATCTCAATTACCTAATCTAATAATCTAACAGAAGAACTAATAAGCTATTAATGAATGAGCACAGCAATGCAATGTGCACCAGGTCATCCCAGTTTTCCTTTTTAGTGGCCTTAAAAAACATCTAGGAGACAGATGACATAATGGGAAGAACAGTTTTGAGTCTTGGCTTGCATTATTAAGATCGATCAGGATTTGAGCTTAAGCTCACACATTGCTTCCTTTTCTCGGTGTCTAATTCTGAAAGCTGCTGAGCATCTTCAAAATTCACAAAATTCAGGAAGCAGGGGATTTTTAGCATTCTGCAAAGACTGACACCTTTTTTTAATAAAATAAAGGTCAGTAGACACAACAGAGTTGGAGGAATTTAGAGATACTTTACAGGAAGAAATTCAGATGAAAACCTTCATCAACAACATTTATATAAATAGGAAACAGAATGGGAATGCTACAGCTCCCGTCAACAAATATATCTGTACTAAGCACTGCAGCATATTTGCATTTCTTAGGTAAAAGCCAGAAGATTTGATAGAGCAGGCTGGCTGCCTATAACTGAAAATTATTTTGAGATTTTAGATGGCTTCCACGTACCTTGTTAGTTCCATAATTAGCTTTCAGCTCTGCTTTGCTCATGGTTGACATAAAAGAACCTCCGAACTACTGCATCTTACGCAGACACGGCGATAACAGACCATGGGCTGTTGTTGCTGGCTGGTGGTACCCTTGAGGGTTGAGCGTCGCAGGCATGGGTCGCTATCTGAAGCAGAATGTTACTGGGACGGTCTCACACCTGAACTTTGTTTCCTGCACAAGCTCACTAAGCGACGATGAAACGTTTTCACTGTGTTTGGCAAATGTAATGAACTCAGTGTTAGCTTGCGGCCACTTATACTTTAGTACTTGATATCTGAATCCCAGAAAAGCCTTTTGTTTGTCACGAGGCCTCTTTCTCTTGCCGACAAGGGCGTACCTAGCTGTCCACAAAGATTATTTTTGTGTTACTCTATGTTTTATGGGACTTATTTTGAAGGGGATGGATTATTTTTGCAAACTGAAGGCAGACTGCATTTAAATTCCCAGTTTAAATTGGGAGCTACATCTCAAGATGCCTGGACTGTTGTCACTGGCCATATCCGACAGAGAGCCTGAAACCGCTATCCATGTCAACCACCCCACGTGCAGGCTCCAGAAGGAACAACCATCTTGTTGTATAACGGCCACTGAACTTGTATTATATACGTGGGCCTATGTAAACTGTGTGCTTATGGGCACGCATGGTGCACACACATCTATTTGTAGCCACGTGCCCCGAGAGATGCGGGCTTTCCCTGAGGTCAAACTGGATCTTTCAAAGCCCAGATAATGTCCTGCTGCAAGGAAATCTCCCTGGTTAATGTGCCTAGGCTTACAGTGAGGAAGAGGTTGCCTCTGGTCCTAAGGAAGAATGAAGAAACAACTTTCTCCGTTGGAATACTTTCTCTTTTGAGACTATCATCATGAAATCTCTTCATAGTTTCTCTGAGGCCCTTTTTTTTTTTTAATGAAGGTATTTACATTCCTAATTAAGGAGCGCATTAAGCCTAGTGGTACCTTATCTGATTAACCTGTTACTAGGGTATGTCAAGCTGAGCCTTTCAAGGGAGCAAGCTAGTTTTAAAAACTGGTTATCCTCTGGGCTGGAAATGTGCAAGCCAAGAACTTGCAATTAGATTGGGTTAATTACAAAATACCAGAAATGTAATAATGTATTTAAAAATATAACACAGGTGCTAATGACCCTTTTTTTTTTTTTTTTCTCTCATCCTTTTTATTTTCCCCCTCTGTAAGAGCTAAATGCCTGTCACTTCACTCCCAGGTTGCATTTCCCCCCCTCCACAGGTGTTAACCACCTTTTTCTCTCATGTGGTGGAATTGATTAACATAATGTGATTGATCTAAAAGTAGTGATTTCTAACTTGTATTTAGCATGGATTGTGCTCCTGCTTTGCAGACCCACTAAAGGAACCAGGCCTGAGAGTCCTATTTCCTTTTTTTTTAGGTGTATCAAATGGTCTAATAAATGACATCTCTTCTGTTATGTGCCTCTTTTCCTCCACCACCTTCGGAGAACTTAGTGACAGCAACACCAGCAGTACTACACAAATGTAAGGCTGTGTGTGTAAATACTCAACTATTTTCTCCTAAAGTAGCAATCTTGCAATTGCACCCTTGCTGTTCCAGCAGCAATATTGCTTCCAGCTCAGCATGCTCAGCAAATTTTGCTTGCAGCATATAACTTGTTACACTCAGGACCCTCAAGAACATATTAAATAAGAGAAGTACTCAGAGAGCAGCCAGGAGCCTTCAGTTCAGTAATTCTTCTAGCATAACCCATCCATAGTCCTTGATAGCTCATTTTTTATCTGTTGAGCCTATCCTATTTTCTTACATTCAGAGAATAGTTCCTCATGTGTGTCAAGTGCTTTATTGAAGGCCAAACAGTCCATGGTACCTGCCTCCATTTAGAAAACAAAGTATCCCATCAAGGACAGCTTAGGGGTCAGCACTACCTACTAGAGTGATATGGTATTTCATCTAAAGAAAGTTTCTGCTTCTTCTAGGATTCGACAGAAGACACAGCTGCATTTCTTGTGTAAAAAAACACTAACAAATAGATGCAACCCCAAGTGCAGCTGAGAGAGTGGGGAATATCTTCAGGATTAGGCTATCACCAGCCAAAACTTTTATAAAAGAAACTCCCAATCCAGGGGATGGGGCTGCTACTAACTTATTTATTTGTAAGCCTAGCTTACATATTCTCTTTGTCTTGTAATAATACTGCATTGCACATTGATTTTATATTTCTTCTTTTCCCCCTCCCCTGATAACTGCTCATTTAGATGAGCACAGGTGCCTTTTACAGTGGTACAACCTGACTATGCTGCAAGCAGAAAATAGGAAGAAAATAGGAAAATAAATCTTACCGTAGGTACTTTCATTTCTTTAACCCATTCTTGTGATATGGAAAAAAAAAAAAAAAAAAAAAAAAAGCTTGTGGAGATGTATAGCCAATGGCTACTACCTTGTACTGAAGCAGGGGTGAGGTTTTAGAAACATGGGAAAAATGAAGAGGATAACTGCTGAGCAGAAACAAAGGAACACTGTAGACTGTGGCTTTATGGTTTTATTTTCTGCAAGCTATACCTTTAGTTGAATATATCTTTAAAATTTATATTCATGTAAAGCTGTTGTTTGATAAAATAGTCTCTGGACATGCTAAAAATGTGACTGCAACTGTGACTTGAACTGCAGTTTTTATAACTATTTTGCTGTAGGACAGAAGAAATAAGAAGATCAGAAAGGACCTCTGGAAAGCCGTGGCAACACAAAAGATGTCTGGAGGACAAAGAGCCAGTGAAACAGAGAGAAAGGTAGAAATAAAATAAAAAAGAAGTGCTTAAAAGTTATTTCTGAAAATACTAGTATGCTCAAACATACATTATTTTTTCAGATACAAATCAGAAGGTGAGTGGTTTTCCTACTGGGGAGGGATGTTATAGTGATTAGACACTTTTCAGATGCTTAAATACTTATGTGTAACAGCTGGTGAGTCTTGAAACATTTTCTATTTGTCTTTTTTTTTTTTTTTTTTTAAATGAGAACTTCTTATAATTTCCCTTAGAACATGATCCTCTGAAATATTAAGTGTCACCCACAAGCAGTTGAAGCCCTTTTGCTCCCTTTGACTGCAGCACTTCTTGAGAGAGGAGGTATTCCGGGACAGCATTATTTTGTACTGCTAAGTTAAAATCAGGTATCAATCATCATCTCCTCAAAAAAATATTTTAATAGATTTAACACTGTCCTACCCATTCATAATCTAATGTTTTAATTTCGTATTTGTCAGATGAGTCTGTTTTCTTTTATGCATGCTGTAAGTCAGGATCCTGAGAGCAGTATCCCCTAAAACAGATTCTGATTCCACTGGGGGGCAGCACATTAGCACATATATTAATAATGTGGTAATGTGGTCACCATTTGCTGTGAGATAGTT
>VZSV01000163.1:255260-313922 GCA_013398735.1 Nothocercus julius | reverse complement strand
TTCCTTTCCTTTCCTTTCCTTTCCTTTCCTTTCCTTTCCTTTCCTTTCCTTTCCTTTCCTTTCCTTTCCTTTCCTTTCCTTTCCTTTCCTTTCCTCTTCTCTTTTCTTCAGCCTTGGCAGGGCACGGACCCTCTGCAGCCATTCCTCTTCCTTGCTGCGGAGCTGGCCAGGGTGTCAGTGGTGATCTCAGCCTGAACCTTCTGAGCCTGACCCAGCACGTCTGCAGGGTGCAGGACTCAGCTCCTGTTTTGTAAGCCATCTCTTGACCACTCTGAAATCACAGCTGCTGCTGCTGGCTTATCTTGTCGTCTCACTTCCTTCTGCTTTAACCACACCAGAGACTGCGTATCACATATTTCTACCAAGTCTCTGTAACTGGATGTGTGTTAGCAGCATGATAGATGCCTAATACTGAAGGCTACAGACACCTTGGAAACCAGTGCATGTTTATCCGGAGACCAAAGGCATATACCATGAAATATTCTATGGTTATAGTGAAACTATGTAGCTAAAATTTGTTTGAAGTATTAGTTTTAAACTAAAAACTTTAGGGGTTTGGGCAGTCCTTGTTAGTCATAAACAAAGTTTAAATCAGTCTGTTCATCCTCTGGATTAAAATGTTCGCTGGTATCAGTATATCACTAAGGAAATAACCCAGACACAGATGGTATTGGATCACACAGACGACTGCAGTGTTTAGTGAAAATAAATAACAAGGGACTCTTTCCTCTTGGAAAAGCTGTTTTGGTAAATTCAAGTCTAAGCATGAAGCAAGCAAAACATAAATTTTAGGTCTTTCCTGTCAAACATGATGTCTCGTTCCACTGGTTTGAAAAAGATCTTAGCTCTTGTTTTTCTTAGAACAGTATGAGAGCCTTGGGGAAAATTAAATTTGGGAAAGATTCAGTGTGCAAAACATTCAACACAAAATACTGGAGAAATCTCAGTTTGGGCTTAAAGACTCATTTCTGTCACGTGCTGACAGAATTCTTAACACCCACTGCCACAAAATTGAATTTGGGAAATTGGTAGGTGAGCCTGCAATTCCTGGTGGAGCCCTTTACGATCTGCTGGATTCTCTAGAGAACAGCAGATACCCAACCTCCAGGTGTGAATGTGTTGAGAAAATGTAATGCAGAAGGATGTGTGACTCCATGGAGGAAGATGTTGCCAATTAGTCTGTGTCTGGAGAATATCATTCGAAGAATTTGGGGCAGAGGAAATGCCAAGTTTCTTGTTAAACTTGTTGAGTATCTCTGGCAAATTTGAATAAGAAACTTTCTCTAGAGAGACTATAAAAATAACTATTTGAGCCAAGTATACAATGTATTCAATGTGACAACTTTGTCATCATGTCAGCTCTGATTTTCACAGATTATGATGAATTCAAGAGAGAAAAGCTAAAATAACACTGAAGACTTGTAAACATCGGGGTAATCTGAGTGAGGATTTGGAGAGGGGGAATGAGCTGCAACCAGGATGGTGAAGCACATTAAACCTTTAAGGCCTCTTCCGAATTTGCCTGTCAGAGCATTCTGAATCTGCTAACTTAATATCCAGTGCACAACGTCCCCGTCCCCCCCGCCCCCCGCCCTGAGGTGGCCTAGGAATCACTGTAAGGTTAAGAAAGCCTTCTGAAGGGAGAAAATATAACCTGCTCTCTCATGCTTTACGTATTTGCTGCTGATATCCTGCGCTCACATCTTGTGCTTCAGCAGTGCTTTTATATCTGTAACAGCATCTTAGATGTGTGAATATGTGATTCACCAACTCCGTTTGCTACAGCTTGAAAACAGGAGTCTCCTCTCATTGGGAAAGACATAGGTGTGTTCGACATCACTTTACACTGTCAGAACCCACTAATGCTGCTTTCCTAAGCTACGCATGGCATAGGCATACAGCAGACACTGCTCTCACAGAGCTCAAGTGCAGCACGCCAGCCTCACGGTGCCACATGGTTTCTGGTCCTGTTCTCAGCCTCACTTTACTGGAGGTTATCCATTAAACTGTCTTGCACAGAAGGGAAACGATATACACAGCAAAGGAACTGAGCCTGGGATTTGGGCTGAACAGATAAGTACTCTGACAGAATTTGTCATGTTGCGTAGGAGAAACTTGCTTTAAAGTGCGGGGCTGAAAAGCTCAAGAGTTGTTCCCATGCTAGACCCGATGGCTGCAGAGTGGTTTAGAGGTAGCAAATATGGGAAACATTTGCTCTCGTACGTAAACATGCTTATTTTTGTAAAGCCTTGGACCTGTCTCAAGAAGGGTGAGCTCATGAGCAGCTGAGCGCACTTCAGTTATCTTGCTGTGCATCAGTTTGACAAGTTGCTGTATTCAAGTAACTTAGAAAACCTCTAACCATTCCTACACCCAGCCTGTGCAGCTCAGCAGCCCACTGGAGCCCTCATAGCTGGATACAACTTAAGGCAGCCCTCGGGCTGCTTTAACACACACCGGGCCTAAGCCAGGAGAGGCAGAGCTCAAGGCATATTGAGTCTGTGTGCCCAGGCCAGCATTGCCACATGATTATATTTCTGCAGCACTGCTAACTCCACGGTGTGCCTGTAGCAGGATTCAGTTATACCTTGCATGGTATTTGCCTGTCCGAAATGCAGCAGCCTCTCTCAGCTCAGTGCTGTTTGCTGTGTAGACGTTTTCCCATATCCTTCAGAGATCTGCTGTTGCATTAGGGTTATGAAACCCCCGCGTTGCCCGCGAAGGCACAATGTCTGGTGGCATTGAGGGGCATGGCCGTGTCCCTGCATGTCATCCCATGCTGTGACAGCATCCCTCTTTGGCCTGGGGCACATGGTGGTCAGCTGAGGTCCTCGCATCTGGATCACTGCTCTGCTTCCCCAAACAGCACGAGCAGTGGGGTGGAGACCGCAGTCCCTAAGCCAGGAGGTGTCGGATGCAGAGGCTGAAACTCGACGTTCACCTGTGCAGCCCCGGTCAAGGGCGGAGCGGGCGATGCGGCGAGCAGCCCGCTCCCTGCCCGAGGTGGGCAGCCAGCACAGCCGCACGGGGCAGATCCCGCGGGAGCCTGCGCTGGTCTCCTCACTGATCCCGGCGGGATGTGGATTAGAGCCACGACACACAAAGCACGCACGCAGTGTGCTGCTTGACAGAGTTAATAAAAGAGGCTCGTGTAACTCAAAACAGCGTGTGTTCCCTGTGCGCGAAGGGAGCAGTCATTAAACTGGCCTACAAAAGAGCACCCCTGCAAGCACCACCGACCTGCCCCGGCACAAACCCTTACTGAGCGCCCTCGCTGGAAACGTGAAAGTATTCTCTTGGAAATAGCCGGGTCCTAGCCCAGAGCCTGAAATGCAACGCCCCAGTGCAATTACTGCCAGGACTGGCACAGTCACTAGCTTATCAGCAATTAAGTAACGGCTCACAATTAGTGAAAATATGAAAATGGCTGTGGCAAGCCCTGCTGTACCAAAGCGCTTGTTTGCAGCCTGTTACTTGCATCAAAATGACATGTTAGAGAAAGCTGAGGGGAGCCTGTCACAGCCCATTTTAAAAGTCACCATTTGTAGGCAAGGCTGCCTGCTCTCATTCTGCTTTGCATTATCAGCTGAACCGCTGCCACCAGGTATTCAAGGAATTACAGTGGGGAGGAGGAGAGCACAATATTTCCTTGTCACGGTGATGGATCTGACAGACCATTTGGGCACTACGTCTTGAATTCTGTCACACAAATTGAAATCTTCAGAAAGCCAACGGGCTTTCAGAACAGTACGCACCTTCTGCAGGCTTGCGCTATTAGGTTATTACTAGAGCCTTCTTTTGCTCATGAGTCATTCGCTTTCATCTTTTAAATGTGTTTAGAGAACTGGGGGTTGGGATAGCTCCGCACTACTCTACCCGACTTGATAATTAAAGTGCCCACATTCTCCCTTATTTTTCCCGTGTGCTTGCATCCCAGGGAACAGGTTTTCTCTGCTAAAGATGGAGTTATTCCCCAAGGTGCTGACTACCTCAAAGACAAATAATTTCATTGGCAAAGGCAGCCGGACGGGTGGCCACTGGTCGGGCCAGGAGAGGTGCGGAGCCGAGCGAAGGGGGCAGGCTTGGCCCCGCTGCCTCCACGCGGGACGTCGAGCGCGCGCAGCTGCCGCGCCAGGCGGCGCGGGAACCCTCCCTCGAGGGTGCTGGCACCCGACCAGCCCCTTTGCGAGACCTCTGAAGTATCAAGCTGCTGATGGTGCTGTTTAGGATGGCTAAACAGGCATCCTAGTAAGCTGTGGTTGGGGAGGGATGGTTGGTGCTTGGGAAGGGGGTTGTTAGCGAGCGAGCAGCTGGGGGAGGACAGGACCACAAAGCGATGTCCCGTCACTTCAGCGTGGCCACGCAGTCCAAGTTTCCCTGATCTTTCTGGATTAAATACTTCTGGGTTTCACAACCAAGAAGCATTTGTATAACTACATTTCAGCAGTTGATATCTTCCCATAACATCTAAAACATTACCTCTTAGTTCATGTGCTCCAAGCTGCTGGAAAGTATTGCAGAGCGTAGTGCTATATTTTCTACCCTGTATCACGAAGTCAATGGCATCCTGGTATGAGCAAACCTATTTTCATGTAGATTTGAAATGTCCTCTTACAAAAAAAAAGATGATGCTTTGGTTTACTATGAACCTAAGAATGAAAATACAACCCTGTTTATTGCCTTCCCTCTTTTTTATGGTCTCTTACCAGCTGACTGCATGCTATTTTTCATGATGTGCTGGTCACATGGAAATTTTGGCTTTCTGCACTGGAATGACATCCTGAATGAACACAAGGGACCTGCTAACCAGTACCCTAGCTTTGCAAATATCCCAGGCAGATGCTTCAGTAAACAAGTAATAGCAGAGTCCTCAATTCTGATGGGTTAATTCTTTGTGCCTCCCACGGTATATTCCCAAAACAGAGATTGCAAATGCTAAGATATTTATTCCATTTTTATTTTCAAGTCAAGAAGCGTGCAGTTCCCAGTGAGGACTATTTCCATGCCAACTATGAACTTTCAAACTCCATCCATCTTTCTGTTGCTTTGCTCAAATAGGTGATACTTTAGAGTGGGCAAAATGACTTCCCAAACTCTTTTTTCTCCTTTTGGGAAGAGATAAGTTATGGAAAGCCATAAAAAACTTTTCATTGTCCATTACTACGATGCATACAAAGAGCTATATTGTCACACCTCGAGTGGCTAGGGGTAGAGCCGCGAGTCATGTCAAAGCCTCACCTCTCTCCTCACCTCTCCTACGCAGAGTGGGCATGGCACTATTTTCCCTCTGCTGCTTTGAAGGATGGGAGCACTGGCTAGCACTTGTTTGTCTGGCTGTTCGGGATACAGGCTCGGGTTCTCCATTGATTTCAAAGCAGCTGCCCAAGTTTGTGCCATGAAGGCAGCCAGGCCCTGCTGCCTCCTGCTCAGGGCCTTTACTGAGGGCCACGCAAAGATTCAAGCCAGAGACTCTTCCAGATATCAACGGCTTTAAGAGGAGGAAACAGAAGATTAAGCATGGTATCTAAGTGAGTTCCTGATAAGTAGATTAATTTAAAACAGCACACTCTGCTCATTTAACTTTTTGTGAGCAAACATAAAAGCATCACAGTAATTGTACTCTGGCCTGTGGGAATAATATCCCAGAAATAACATCTCTACTTAAATTCTAGGAGCTTAAGATCTCTGTAGGGCGGCTTCTTTCGCTACAAGACCTGTAATTAGCCAAGCATTATGGCACCAAGCAATAGCCTGGAGGAAGCCCCGCTTCTCCCCGGAGCACAGCGTCCCAAACGTGCCAGCCAGCATCTAAAGCGTGTTTGGAGGGTCCCTCCCTCCCGCTAGACCCCAACAGCACAGGAGGTCTAACCCCCCTCCACGATATCTCAGAGAGCTCTATTACAGAGATTCCCACTGCAATGTCTTTCCAGCGTCTCACTGCAGGATTTCTGGAGTCCTAATCGCTGCTGCGGGGTAATTTGGGGTGTTTTTGCCCATTCTTACCACTGAGCATTGCTGCCACTGCTCTGTCAGAGGGATTTGTGCTGATGATGCTGCAGCAGCCGCCCTCCAGCACCTGCTGGGCACGGTGCTCAGCTGCCTGGGGAGGCCGTTTCGCTGAGAAACTTCCTCACTCTTTGGACAGGGACCTGGGAGGCCCAAAGGCTCACAACACCTCTATGTTTTCTAGGACGAAGGGAACGTATCTTTCCATTTAGGCATAAGGGTCAGCCTGAAAAATGAGTCGAGAAGGGGTAAAATGGGATATGTGGAAAAGATCTAACAAAAGGTCTTTCTCCATGATTTTGGGGATGATTTTGACTTCTCTTTTTTTTTTTTTTTTTTTTTTTTTTTTTTTTTGGTTGAACAATATAAATATCAAACTGCTTCACTTAGAAAACCCTACATTTGAATCAGTTCATATTTTCCAAAGTATCTTCCCAGTTTTATTGTCTAGAACCATTTTCCAAATCAGAATAGAGTTTATTAATTGTTTTTGGTTGCTTGGGAACGTTTGCAGGGTTTATGCACGTGAACAATTTACTGGCAGAAAAGATTTCCCTTTATAATCGTTATTAACACAAACTCTGCCACAGAAGCAGCCCAAGGATTCTCTGCACTGTCGGATACTGGACTAAGAGCTGTCCTAATTTCCACACACTCAAGGCACTGAGATGAATATGGAGATGGTCCTCAAATAGGCCAGACTTCAGCCCTTGCACAGCTTCCTCTGAGCTACCAGCCACCCTAAACTTACACTTAGAAAAGATACACAATCCTTAACATGACAGCTTAGCTCTAACTTCTGATGGCAGTTATCGAGCACAGAGGCTCTCCAAGGTTCAGGGACATCAGGAATATTTTTGAAGGCAGCTCTTGTATCATACCTTCTAGCTTAAATACAAGGTACTATAAATATACATTTTTTTTACAAATATTTATTATTCCAGACCAATGATATCACACACACAAATTTGTTATTCTCAGACTTCATGTAATGAAAACAGAAATGGTTGCTAGAAAGAATGGGAAACATGGGGTCAAGGGCACGAAGGCATGCAGGAGGTGTAATTTTCTGCTGCACTTAAATGTGATTATTCCTCACAAACAACACTGCATGATGATGCTAAGCAGCCTATTACCATGGTGAAAGACAAATCTTTGACCTGCCTCAGATGCAGGTATACTTCAATCTCTCTTTCCCATGTATTTTATGAGGAAATGGATACAGAAAAAAACATGTATTGACTGAGGGAAGAAGCCCCTTTCTTCTTCTCCCTGCTCAGACTGAATCGTGGATTTGGGCAAAATTTTATATTAAACTCCTAATCACTACAATAAGTTAGGCCTGAAAGGAAATTACATTACCAGTTAAGTGCAGCTTCTTTATCTAGTAGCAGTAGCAGTACACGTTGAAGTGAATTTCCCATTACTTGTTCAGTAACGTCACCGGTCTGATCTTATTCCAGGCTTCTTTGGAAAGGTGAAGGGAAGTTTCAAAACGCAAAGGAAATGTATAATAATAACAATAATAATAAAAAGGAGTGCATTGTTCAGCTTTTGGGATGCTTAATGTCTTTGGAGCTAGAACTCAAAGAAATCTTCCTTGATCTTGTCTCTCAGTAATTTCTTGAGGTTTTGTTCTCACCATGATTTTCTTAAGAGTTTCTTGAGAGTTAAAATCTGTTTGTATTGGAGGTATTACGGTAACTACATAAATTATAAATACTACTCAGATGGATGCTGTGAAGTGCTCATACTTATATCCAAGTTAGGAATCCACTTTATGGATCAGAAAGCATAAAAGCTGGGGTGACCTGGAGAGTTGGGAACCATCATGGGAAGCAAGAAGGAATACAGACAGAAACGTGCTGTGGCTTAGGAGAAAAAGAAGCCACGTGCTGTCTTGGGATGCTGATACAGGGCTTTCTGGAGCTATTAGCTCACAGCTGAGCAACCCCAACCATTGCTGAGCATCGAGGGCTCCACGGTCAGGGCCATCTGAGATGCCTGCTTGACCTCAGCATGCCTCTCCAAAAGGCTGCAGGCCTCCTGTGTCAGTCCTGTGTCAGACCTGCCAGCTCCACGCAGCCACCTCGCCTAGCACAACTCTGACGACACACAACTCTAACCACATGTTTGTGGGCAAATTAATATAGCCCTTCAGAAGGGTCTTTTACTTATGCAAAATCATTTGCAAAAGGGAGGCTTGCAAATTGATTGAAAAAAAGCAACACTGAACAATCTCATTCTTAAGATCCTGTAGTAGCAGAGTGATTTTCTGATTTCAAGTTTAGATGGATGTCTGTGAAAGAAAATAGATATAACCTTCTAGTGGCTGGTACCCCTATAAATATTTATTCCTATGGGAACTGACAGCTAAAATACTATTTTTCTGACTTATCCGCTTTATACTCTTATAGGGCACAAGGGAAAATAATAAAGTGATACTGAGTCAAACTAGCTATGTTTGTACCTATAAACTGAACATATATATAGGGATTATCCGATATAACAAAAAACATCTCACACAGGCAAATCGCTGCCACTTTCAAGCCAGTTTGCATTTTAAGAGCAGGTTAAAAAATCTGCAGCCTCAGACTGTAGTTCTGTAGGGTAAAGGGGGACCAGGCTGTCAGTGAAATGCAAACATGAAAAAGTCTTACTTTTGGAATGGCCTTTGCTCCCTAGGCAAAGGGGTCTGTCACATGTGAGCATAGTGACCGTAGCCTCTCAGATCTCTTCAAGTCTTTCTGAAAACTTCCCTATTAAAACCTTCCCTATTAAAACCTTTTATTTTTTTTTTTGTTATGTGAAGATGGCTGCAACTAACATGAAATTTTCATATGGCAGAAAGGTGTTTAAGGGCAAAAGCAAAACTGCATGGGTAACTTAAGCTATGCACCAAGTTATGCTATACTTGGGATTCTTTAGCTGCAAACTTAGACTGTTGTATTTTTATCATTTATCATTCTGAAGTAAAACTATAGTATGTCTGTACATTTCCCCCCTCCTTCCATAGCAGCTAAACCACACTGTTTGGCAACTGCTTACAGTGTAGGTAATCCTTTCAGCTTAGCATTAGTTGTACAGTACACAAATAAAGACTGTCTCTTCCTCAAAGATCTTACAGTCTGAAAGATAAGGACATGAAAGAGTGTTTGGGAAGATGCCTAACTTGGGGGACTGTGGGAGGGGTTTGCCAAAGTTAAAAAACACAAAACCAATTCTGACAAGCTCTCATCTCCTGGAAGTCACTTAAAGAACATACAGATCTCGTTGCTGAAGTGCATATTCTTTGCGTAGAACAGTCTTACAATTAAGAAGACATGAGGAAGCTGTTGACATTTGCTTATGTCTGTTTTCATTAGGACTTAGATGATGTGTTGCTATTAATTCTCCCCAAACCTCCAAGCTCTCTGTTGATGTCATCCTAATACAGTCTGTCGCCACACAAAAAACGCTCTCGCTCAAACTGTTGGTCCTAGTTTGAGGGAAAGAAGCACTTACTAGAATTCTAAAATCTTATTTCTTTCCATAATGACCAAAGAGCTTATTGTTTTTTTTGACCTTGAGAAGGATTAGAGTGGAGCTTTAGAAACCAGATATTTTTGCATATGACAGAAGACATTAATTTAAACACACTAAATTGTTGGATTTTTTTTTTTTCAGTTACGTAGGAAAGTTATGAGTCATGAAGTAAACAGAAATAATTGTGATGTAATCAACACGTGCAGATTTCCATGACTCAATTTTGCGAACATATCTCCTAGCCCAAAGTATCTGTCTTCAGACATCAAGCACGGGTTCAGTGCAGGAAACCCACGCTACAAAGGCACTTGGCTGCTCTGTCCTCAGGAAGGAAGGGAGGAGGCTGCTGGGGTGCAGCAGCAGCTTTCTCACAGGGAGCCCCCAGCCCCCTTGTTCACTTTTGTCTCCAAATTTCTAGAAGCAGAGTTCATTGTTACCAGAGACATAGGCACACTGCACCAAGTAGCACTGACTTTTCTAGGTACTCTCTGAGGATGCAGATATGGTACAGTGGATGTCCCCAGGCTGTGACTTCTTTGTACATCGCCTCCCAGGTGATAATTTGGATCCCACAATAAATAAATAAGGTGTCAGAAGATTAATTCCTCTTTCATTCTTAACATGGGCAAAAGATAACAGACGGTGAGCTTGTTGCTTTTCTTGGAACATACCAGGAAGTTTGTTCTTCAAACATTGCCTGAGATCAGATTTACCCTAAATCACAAGGATCACAAAGATGATTTTGCCTTGGCAGTGCCAGAACAGTTCTGATACTAACAGGAATGCTATAGAGGCAGTGTGTCTCTGCAAAATGCCTGCAAAACGTAATCAAGATAACACATCTGCAGCATAACAAAGCAATGCTCCCATTGCTTGCGTGCAAGTGCGAAGTGTGCAAGTGTTTTTGTGAATCTGAGGGACACTCTGGGAGCCAACTGTGTTTTGATTTTAAGCCACTGAAAACCAGCTTTTCCTTTTGCTGGAGTAGCTGTAAAGTTGGTGGAGCAGGAGGCAAGAAACGCCAAGGCAAAACTATGCACCTTTCTTGTCATACGCCTTCAAGTAATACATCCTGGGGTTGTTCTTTATATAAACACATCCAGATAAATAAGCTATTAGCTACTCCATCTAATTACTTTATTAGGCAGCCCAGTTAAAAGTTAACCTCTGCTACAGAATTTCCAGTGCCAAAGACACACAGGATTTAAATGCAAAATCATGAAACTGCTCTGATGCTTTTGAAGTTTCAATATACTCATGCATGTGCCCCCAAACTGCACAAGAATAAACACTCTTGTTTGGGTTCAGTCCTTCAAGTCCAATACAGGCAATCTGCAGTAAAATTCATGGGCTCAGTCCTCCACAAAGGACGCTGTAAAACAAGCCTTTCTCTCCCAGTGCAACAGGACATCTATATTTTTAGGACTGATTACTCTGTCTACTAGAAATTATTTCCACAGACAGAACAGTAAAGGGCACTGCTGTGCAGGAAAGAGGCTTACCAAAGATACCTTGAAGGGGAAAGAAAAAAAGAAAAGAAAAGAAAAAAAAACCCAATGCCTTTTTCTCTTACTTCTCTAATTGCTGCAGATGTTACAAAAACATAATATTAGGTTTTCATAGGTGTGACTACGCAACATTTTTGATCTTCATTAATTATAGCTTACAAAAAGCAGCCTGTGTCTTTAACACAAATAAGATTAATTGCACGGTCGTTCAGAAAATGAACCACCAGTAGTTAAACAAAAAAAAAAAAAAAAAAAAAAAAAAAAAAAAAGTTTGTCTTTAAGCAGCTCTTGGATGATTAAAAAGAAAAAAAAAAAAAAAGGAAAACTGTTACAGGAAGTGCAGAGGCTGCCAAATCACCGTGCCCGTGAGCGTCTCTCTCATTATCAGCCTAAACGAACGCGCACACCCCGACACTTTCATCCTCTTCCAGGGCCCAGAGAAAGAAAGAAAGAGAAAAAAAAAAAAAAAAAAAAAAAAAAAAAAAAAAAAAAAAAAAAAAAAAAAAAAAAAAAAAAAAAGAACCATTAAAAAAAACACCCAACAAGGCTTCCACACAAAGCAGCGTCTCTGAAGTCAGGAATGCGCCGTGCTTGTTTGAAGGCGAGATTTACACCCGCGCGCGGCGTCGAGCGAGCGCGCTGTCGGGACTCGCCTGCGTTCAGAGGAGCCGCGGCCCGGCCGCTGCCCGGCCCTCGCCCTGCCGCAACCACAGAGGCGGAGGGAAACGCGCCGGCGGCCGCTACCGCTTTGAGGAGGTGGAAAAATAATAATAATAATAATAATAATGAGACAGTGGAGCAGCCGCCACCAAGACGGTTTGCGCTTGGTCAGGTGACGCTCGTGCCAACGCACGGTGGGCGAGACAAGACCAGGTCTCTGTATTTGCCCATCCTCTCCCCGGGGGTGCGTGAGAGCCTCTCCTGCAGTCCCCCCAAATTTCTCCCCGCTCTGAGGAAGCCCCCCGGCAGCGAGGGGATCGTTTTCACTGCGGCCTCCCCACGGGAAGCCAAGTGCCAGGTATGCACGTGAAGCCCACAAGGGAGGGAAAGATGGGATGGCGGCTCAGGACGGTGATGGGATGTATGGAAACACCGCCAAATGTCCTGGAGCGCCAGCTATCAAAACAGCATTAGTGGCTATTGCATGCTGAAGTCTTTGAAGTGTCGGAGGCAGAAAACGTCTATCCTAATGAGAGGAGAACGCCCAGCAACGTGCAGATATATTTACCGTAGAATCATAGAATCACTATGGTTGGAAAGAGACCTTCAAGATCATCAAGTCCAGCCATAAGCCCTTCAACACCCTGCCCTTAGGTGCCTTGTCTACACGTTTCTTGAGCACTGCCAGGGACGGTGACTCCACCGCTTCCCTGGGCAGCCTGTGCCAGTGCTTCACCACTCTTTCCACGTAGAAATTCTCCCTAATATTTAACCTGAACTTCTCCATGGCCTATTCTGCGGTGCTGCTTGAAGGCCTGGTGAAAGTCGGGGCGTTCGTGGCATGCAGCCATTTACACTGCAGTTTCCAACGTAGAGAGTGACCATGTCATTTGGGTTAAGGCTGCATAAATTCTTGGCCCTCAAAAATGTCTGCAAGCGGGGAGGTATGCTAAAATAACACTGACAGAAAAAAAAAAAAGGCAGCAGAAAAATGACAGATAAGAGATTCTGTGGCTAACTCAAAACTGAAAAAGTCAGAAAATCATGTCCTTTCCCAAACCTTTTACTGTGCTTATCTTTGATCCTGCCACCCAAAAGAAATATGGGATTAGCAAAACTGAAGTCCTGAAAAGCTGTTTCAGCATCACAGATGAGGAGGGCCCACCAGCATGTTCTGGACTGGACCCAACAGAAAGCTGTAGATTTGGTTTTCTGATTCACCCTGCTGAAGCATTTTAGACTGAGGCCTTTAAGGGGTTTCTTCCCGTATTTCCAAGCTAACAGGAATACATGGGTTATTGAGATCTGGGGGAAAGTGGTTGTTTTAATCCATTTCAGTTGTAAAATGTGTTCTAAATTTAGGATGTTATATTAAGTTTTATTAGGAATGCAAATGATGAGCATTTCTAGGACTGCAGGTACTGGCATGTCCCAGGTAGCACACAAGCACCATGCTACTACAGATCTGAATAAAGCAGGTTAAGTTCAGAGCAGATTTAAAATTGGGCAAAAGGGAGGGCAGCCTGTACAACATGCTAAATGTAAATGCCACTAGGATGGTAGCAGAAGCATCCACAATCTGCATGAACTGAACTGACAGAACTGCCTGGGAAGCTACAGCATCAATCTCAGCTTGGCCCCAGGTATCCCGTTCTACTTTCACACTTGAAAGATTTACCATTTAGGCGTTTTTTTTTTCCTTCTGATATTTTTTTTTCCTGGAGGGGTAATGTCTTCTATCTGGAGCCAGCAGGAGGTTCTCAGAGAAATCAGTTTCATCAACCCATGACCAATGTATTGAAAAATGGAGCATGGCTCCAGTGCCACAGTCACAGGAATCCACTGCGGACACTTAGCCTGGAGCTTCCATAATTTCCGACACTGAGCATCTGAGGAAATAGCTTTCAGTATTTCATCCTGACATTTCAGCTCGTGACAGCGAGTTACAGAATGCTGCTTGAACCCAAAGTCAAATGCAATAAAAGGTACACAGCTTTACAAAGAAAGAAGTGTAAGTAAAGCAAGTTCAGCTTGCCTTATCTCACAGAGAGCTGCAAGAGAGGAAAACAGAAATACATGGCTCTAGGCAGTCACTCTTTTGCTGAGTGTCTGTTAAAAATAGCTCATTTGCAATTTTCAAGAAACAGTTACAGGCACAATCAGGGCCTCTTAGCCTAATTAGTGCATCAAATATAAATTAAGCTGCAAAAGCCCAGGAATTCCCTGGCACTTCCTTCTTTAGCCCTCCAGAGAAAAACCACCTTCCTCTGGTTCCACCAAACGTGCTATTTTTTGGCCCTGTTCAGTCCCTTGTCTTTGTATTAATCCAGCTTTTCTTTCAACACACAAACTTTGCAACTTCTTATCTTTAATTCTGCATTATCTCTTTTGCCCCCTTTTCTCACCCTGCTCCAGCTGCCTGACCTATTCTGCTCTGAAAAGGAGCTGCACACTGATGGAAAGGGGATGCACCCCTTCCCCTTGCCTGCACTTGGTGCTTCTGTCAGGATGGATGCTGGTTCATAAATCCTAGGAACTTGAGTGGGATTTTAATGACTTCTTCAGGCTGCAAATCCTCATTCTCTGCTCTATCTGCTCCACTTAGGCAGTTGTTCTCAGTAGCCTTCTAACCCTCATAAACTGCAGATGGAAAATATGTGCAGAGTTCATGCTGCCTCTCTATCAAAATAATCCCACCTGGAGGGAAATCCCAGGCAGCCCATCTACACCTGCCCCCTGGGTAATGTGCCACCATGCATCATCAGCTGCTGCCCACAAAGGTCATCTTGAAAGAAGAAATGTAAAAACTCATGCTTATGACTTGTGAGGGTCAGAGAATAGCCCCTTCTTGCCTCCTGGCTCAGCATCTCCCCTCCAAGAGAGAAGGACAAGCCTGCCTGGCCATCTGAAATCTTTGAGCGTAGCACTTAGAAGATGTCTTGGCCTGATGAGATGTACTGCCCTATGTAAGTGGCAAAAGAATCATGCTTTAACTGTAGTATTGTATTCTACAGCAAAACCATATGATAGAAAATGATTTATTCCTGTGACTATTCACTTGAAGTAAATAAAGGGTTATAGAAATAACATTTCTGGAAGATGCAACTATTAAGTGCACAACATCAACTCAAGAACTACATTTCTTTTATAGCTTGTCTAAAATGTCACACTGTGCAGGGACCCGGGGGCATATTTTAGTGATAAGCTTTAAAAGGTGAAAAGTAAAAGCTAATTTTCCTCAAAACAAGGATGCAAGTAGGAAACTTGCTTAAAGGGTAAAGCTTTTGATAGACTGGAAGTGCCTGTATTCACATGTGGCCCTGTTTGCTTCCAGATCTCGGCTGTCTTGTCTATGCATTCTAAGATATCTACATTAAACTCACGATGCTCCTAAGAGCCAAATTGTACACCACATCTCAGCTTCCACTGCAAGTGATAGTTAATTAAAGCCATACATTACAGAGAACTTAACCTTTCATGATGGAAGATGGTATTGACGAGAAGTTATTTTTATGATATGCTTAATTACATCAAAGCTGGCCCCATCAGTGTGCAAAGAAAGGAGTAGTATTTTTGCTTATTGTTAATATGCTGCTTGCTTTTTTTTAATTATTATTATTGACAAGTTACAGAAAGTGACCGAAACCAAACCGATTACGTATCAGTCAAAATCATTTCATTTTTGTCATCATGTAATTGTGTATTTGGTATAGAAATAAATAAATATGCTGTATTATCACCCCATCTCTTGGCGTCATATAGTGAGGTAAGTTTAAGGCTTTAAAGAAACAAAGGCTGAGTTTGCCAGTGGCCAGTTCTGTATGTTTTCCTTGCTCAGAGTGCTTCATACATAATACTCCTCACCTGAACCCCTGAGGACCCTTTTGTCTCCTGCACATTTATCCTTCTTGTAGGAAGGAGCAAAAGCTGCATACAGAGCTACAAAAATGGCTCGCCCTAATTTATGTGCCTTATAAAACAAACTTCTCCAATAGGGAATGGCATTAGTCTTCAAAACATTAAGAATAGATTTGGCTGCCCCCAAAGTCACAGAGCAAATGGGTCTATTAAAAGAAAAACAAGTATTAGCACAGTTAGCAAAGTCTCCTAAATAACAGCCAGATAGCCTACAATGGAAGTGTATTTTTGAGGTTTACCTGCAGAGCTCAGAAAATAATTCCTATGGATTACTTCTACTTGAAAGTCATACATGCCTGGAAATGAAAACCTAAGACAACTGCTTTCACGCCACCTATTACTCCTTTACTGAAGTTTGCCCCTGCAACATTTTGCTCCTAAGTCTTAGTTGTGCTCTCTACTTGCACTCTGAGTAACTGTTCTTGAATAGATGAAGAATTGCAACTCTCCTTAATAAGGACTAAAGGCTTACCTACAGAGTATGTTTAGCACATTTCACAGGAATATATGGTTTCCACATATCAATTTATTAATGGACTAGTAGATGGACAGTAGATGGAGTAGTAAAATGGACAATGTCAAATACTCTCTGTTTAATTTGGGGCAGGGAGTTGAACTTGGGACTCCTATCTTTTAAGAGACTTGCCAAAACCATTCGGGTTATTGGATATTTGTGATAGGGCTTTTTTTTTTTTTTTTTTTTTTCCTAAACTAGGTGTACTTTTCTCCAGCTTCAATTGGTTTCCAAAGCAAATGAGGTTTGTGTGGTCATATGGTCACCTTTCTTGCTTCTGCCTCCCTGTGCACCCCCTCCCAGCCTCCCCCAGGAGTCCTGACTTCACCCTGGTGGCACAAGGAGGAACCTGGTCCCAGCAGGTTTCATGACACAGTCAGCCTGGTCTGGGCACTCGGGGGCCTCCCACACGCTGCCCTGTGAGCTCCCCTGGGAGACACTGGCAAATGCGCACAGCAGGAAGGTCTTTGCAAATGTCCTAGCTGTGGAAAGAGCTTCAGGTGGAGTTGGCCATAAAACACAGGGAAGCAATTGTGTTTTTGGAGCTACTTGTCTTTCACCCTCTAAGATTTTAAGCAGTCTGGGCTAATCTCTGGCACATTCTTTCCTTAAGAAACCTCCCTGCTTTGGTGGGGAATGGAACTGGGGACCTTGATTTCAACAAAGAGCAGAACCATGGTGGACTTGGCACCCTGTGGAAGTCACACAAGGAGGCCGCAACCTTGGTATGGGAGGAGCCCAGGAGGCACAAGTTGTCTCCATATGGAGGCTCTCCAAAGCCAGCACATGCACCATGACCCCAGCGAGGCCACAGAGCACATGTTGGAAATGGCTGGGGACAACGCTTTGCAGCCCAGTTGTCTGGGGGACCCCCAAGATCCAGCCTATGGATTCCTTCCTTCACACCAGGTCTGTCTCACAAGGCACAGTGCTGATCCTGCTCTGTATCTTTTCACTTAAAAATCCTGTAATCCATGGAGCTATGCAAGGCCAAATCCCCCCCTCTGCCTGTGTGCAGAAAGCATCCGTCTTTCTTTGCTCTCTGAGCTTCCTTTTCAAACATCTTTGCCAACAGCCGCTGTGGCAAAGCCGTGTGGGCTTCATGGAGAGCTGCGTGCCTTGAGCCACAGGCTGGGCCATGCAGCTATGGGGCACTCCCCGAAAGGGGTATCCGGCTCCTTCCTGTCAAAGCTGCTCTGCTTTGCATGCAAAGTTTTTTTTTATTTTTTTATTTTTTATTTTTTTGGTGCTTGCTCAGGCAGATGAGTCCTGAAGCTCACACCTGGGGCACCACCTGGGACAGGTCTCGGAAACTAGCCTCCAGTCTTTCCTCTAATGAACATTTAAATGTATCATATTGAGCTTTCCCCAGTGCCTGTATCTCCACAGAGCCTGCAAAGCTCCCTAAGCAGCCGTCAACGGCAATATTTTTCTTTTGCTCTTCAAATAGTCACTTATGCCAAGGAAAATGTAACAATTAAAGAGGGATATAAAGACATCTACTCAAGAACACACAACATTTGGGCTGGGGGCGCTACTGTGGAAGAAATAATTAAAGTTTCTTCAAGCAGAGGGGCAAACTGAGCGCAGATCTCCCCTAACCGAACCTGAGTTCCCTAATTACTGACTAAAAGCGTGGCTACTAGCAGGAGCAGGACTTGTACGTGTAGCGCAGATCTATTCATTCAGCACAGCCAAGACCCGATAAAGCATGTCCGGAAGCACACGTTTAGGCACGCAAGGAACTCGATGATAGAAACGTGGGTGTTAAGGAATGTAGGCACCTCTGGGGTGAAGGGGCAGGTGAGCAAGGTTTGTAAGGATCTACGTTTTAGACTTCAGCTTGCGGAGCGGCAGGTCTCCATGGTCCTCTGAGGACTTAACGCGGGATGATCTAAAAGCGAGCGCCTGCTTCTCACCTCAGAGTGCTCCCGAATCAAAGGTTCAGACAGCGCCTGTTATTCTACACACTTTACACACACCCATCTCTAATTGCTCTTCTGTGATTAAGAAGTGTTTCATCTGTATGTATGGAAAAGGGTGAAAACTTTAGATGAAAAACACCGACAACTGTTAACGAACTTTCATACGTTCTGCAAAAATGAGGTCCATGCAGCTAAAAAAGGTCTGAATGTAGCATTTGAGAAATTATCTAAATGATGTTGGTAACAATACAGAAAATACCACAGAAAGCAGCTTTGCTATCTGTGAAATTGGACTGTTAGTCCAAATTGGACTGCCTTTACACTTGACTTTGCAAACATCTTGCTTTTTCATTCTTGTTGACTAAACTAATATGAGTTTTGTAGCTTATGCAGTAATTGTAGCTTTTTTTTTTCCTTATCCAGACAAAGCCTTGGCAATTTTGCCATAACCATGGCAAATAAAAGCAGAGTTTCAGTAGTTTGTTAAAAGAAATGGAGAAAGTATCGATGATACCGGACCCAGGGAGCATCTCAAGTATTTCCACATAAGTCTTTCCAACAAACTCATTTAAAAAGAGATGAACAGAATTTCTAAAAGAACAAAGCAAATCAAAACACCTTGCTCTAGGATCTTCTTTGCTTCTGTGTTTTAAAATTCCAGAAGAAACAGCTAGGCTTATCTACAAAAAGATGCCTATTTTATGTTGTACACAGGTATATCACTCCAGCTCTTTTCTTCTTGCTTTTTGTCACATACACAGTTTTTTAAGCAATTATTTTGCCACTTCCTATGTGCATCTCTGAAATTCTTCAGGGATGCTTGTGTAATTAGGAAGGACTTACTGAATTAATAACCCAGAGTACTCTGGAAAGGTTATTAAAATAATCTAAACTGTAGGCACACACGGGTTATGCTGCAAGAAAACAACACATGAAATTGAGCTAGACTTCTAACATTTTAGTGAAAGCAAAGGTTAACATTTAAAGATGACAGTAGGTCTGCCAGGTATAAGCTCAGCACTTCCAGTCACAGACTCATACGGTGATGTTTTACAAGGACTTTTTCACCATTACAAACCACAAGTTCAAAACCTGACTCATGTCTAGAACTTTGATTTGCTCACTGTTACCAGCTTAGTCACTGCCAGCAGCTCTACATGAACTAAGTAATCCTGTGGCATCCTCGGCACAACTCCCTCCTATGGGAAAGCCCTGGTTAGCCAGTCTCGCAGAAAGGTAGGGGATGGTGAGATTTCTCTTACCATTGTGCTGCTTTGTTCCTCTTGCATTCCCATCTTAAGGACTGCATGAGCTGTTTAGCCTTCCACACTTTCTTTGTGTCTATGTAAATTCAAGGCTTGATACTGAAGAGGCGGAGCTGATTTCTAAGTCAAGGGGCAGGTGTGAGTGAAAGGAGCAACCCAACAGCCAAACTATTTGAAAAAGAAACCTTTAATGTCTCATCAGCTCAGCACTTGAAAAAGAGCCTTCATAACTTGCCTTGAAAACTGGAAAAACAGGGTGTCTGGCTATAATTTAAGACATTAATAACAAGAAGATATCACTGACATATTTTGACTTTTGCACAGCAAAGTGCTATCCTAAACCCAGATCTCATTATTAATAGGTGAAACACTGTCAGTGACAGTGAAATTACAAAAAGGTTGATTTGTTTCTCATCCAGTAGGCAAAATTTCAGCATTTTTGAGAAAAGGACCCAGGCTAAATTTTTAGAGTGCGTCTGAAAAATGAAAGTCCTTTCGCTTTTTGAACAGACGTTTGCTGATGAGTATTTTGCCATGACAAGAAGTTTGTGAACGCTTTAAATATGACAACTTTACAGGACTAACTATGGTCTTCAAAGGTATTGGCTGTCATAGCACGTCTAGAAAAACTGTACCTTCAGATCTGGATACAATAAACTTCAGCAAAAGGAATACAACAGTATTTGCTACCCACAACCAGCAAAAATGCATTCTTCCAGTCTGGAAGTCTCCATTCAGCATATAAAATGCAGCAAATAAAGAACAAATACACAAGTCTCCTCTGTGCATGCATGTCTACATTCATCATGGAAATCTCAGCAAGAAACCAGAAGTCAGAATGTATTTTGAATTTCCTACTGGACTTGTTCTTTCTGCTGAATTAAACAACTTTTGGAGACTATTGCATCTTCTAGAACATTTTTATGATAGTAGTAGCTAGATGGGCAAATGCAAGCATCCTGCTCCTTACGCCTTCAAAGCTATCACATACAGATAACAGTGTTTTCTTTTAATCTTTTTTTTCATTACTGAATAGTATGCTTACAACAATCCTGCTTTGCTACAGATGGTTTCCTGTTGTTTCTGCCAAATGTGAAATAGCTATAAAACTTGAAAAGGTTTGATGCTGTCACTGCATGAAAAATTGCATCTACAAGGGAAAATTAAATATGAGCCTTAGCCTTTAATTGCTTTAATCTTACTTTGTAAGTGAACTTTTTTACCTCCACCCCCAACTCAAAGCTTCCGATAACATAACCTGAAGGGAAAAATATAGTTATGTATTTTAGGCAGGTATAAAGCCATCATTAACAGAAACAAAAAAAGAGGAAGGGGAAGTAGATAATTCCCATGTCCAGATCAACTAAACAGCCACCAACTCCAGCTAACAAGAGTAGTGCCTTTGGCTCAGCTTCATAAAATATGTAAAGTCATTTCTGTTAGAAGACAGTAAGGTTCCTGTTTTCAGTGCTATAATAAGGAAATCTGTCAACTTAGCAGACAAATTACTAGAAAAAGACTTAGATACTCCCAAGGGGACAGAGCGTTTGCTCCTTGCGTGGGCAAATCTCATTGAACTCAGTGACAAATTTACTTGAGTGTAGAAAGAAAATTACGAAGCAATTCAAAGAAAAAAAATCTATATATTTCTCAAATTATGAGGAAAAGCAATGCTCTCTGTAGGCATATGCTCAGTGTTATATGGGAGAAGGAGTAGAGAGAAGTATTTTGCCAGTCACGGCACTGGGCAGGCACATCGTTGTTGAGTGGTTCTTCAAGAAGTGAGCAAGCTGTGCAAGCTCGCTCGAATTTCTGCCAGCCTTTGATTGGCACTCCATCAAAAAACTCATTCTATAGAAAAGACAGTGAGAACTTAACCACATCCTTCTACCAGCAAGGCAGGGCTGCATGCACTCTCATAGATCTGTCTACACAGGCACTGAAGGAAGAGGCGAAAGAGTAAATGTTAGAAATCACTGTCATTCTGAGTGCATTTGTCTGTCTGTTGCCATATATATGTTTAAGCCCAATATCTTAGGGCTCCATAGCACAAGTTGCAAATTCCCTTCCTCATATGGGACGTTTGGCAAGCACCCATTCCTGCAGGAGGAAAATACTCAATTGTAGTCTCACCAGCCCAAGACATCACACCTTGACTTTTCAGCTGCTCAGACCCTCTCCAGTTGTTCTGCTTCCTGGGAATGGATCCCATTTACGACAAGGAGACATGCACGCCTGAGGGAAAGAGAAACTGGTGGGAATTTTGGTTTCTTTCAATCTGTGCTGTTTTTAATTGCTCTGAAGCGTGGAATTTAAAAGCTGTCTTGGTAGAAGCAACACAGGGGGCAAAGGTGAGTGGAAAATCTATAATTATCAAACTGCAACCAAATGTCTCATCGACATGTGGATGTGCCTTGACCCACATGCCGTATCCCCAGGGGCAGCTTTGGTACCTCTTCAAAGTACACTTTGGGCGTTCCCCAATACGGAGATATTTGCACGAGAGAGATTATCTCTTGGTTTAGTTCAACTTCCACTTAAGGTAGATTAAAAGCAATTTTATACAAGGTCCGAGTGCCCCGTGTTGCACAAAACACCCTGTAGTTCAGCCGCACAATGGCTCCTAGTTCAGTGCAAGGATCACTAGGTCACAGCCCCCAGGCTCACCTCGGCCATGGATGAAGAGTGAGGACAGGGGGATCCACCAGCCCCTGCCTGGCTCCACTGTGCCACACGGAAACACTGCTAGGGACAGAGTTCCCCTTCGGCTCCTGCCTGTTCCCGAGGCCAGTGGGGCAATGTCCGAATGGAGCACGGCACAACCAGCTGGCCGGCTCGAGCAGGGAACTTGGCTGTGTTGGGTTTCTGTGAAAAGCTCTGCCTGCCTTCTTGGGCCAGGAAAACATTTGTGGACAAGACTCTTTTCTTTTTTCTCTGTCAGCATAGCGTGTGCACCTCTGGACCTTGGATGGAAATCAGATATGGGCATATGTGTCCCATTCAAATAGCCACTGAGGTTGTTATAAAGTCTCCTGATGGCTTCACTGGGAGGTGGAGAAAGTCTCTGCATATTTATTAATTTATTTATTACCAATGTTGTCATTTGGTCACCAGCTGAACTGTTTGCACCTTTCGCATTCAATTAAATACCGCAAAACGCTAGTGCAGGGCTTTTCTCACAACCAGTTAGAAACCGTGATAGAAAACACAACCCTGCCACATCAGAGAAACTCTCCATATACCATAGCGGATTTGCATCTAGGTTTCCTTGTTGCTAGCCAATGCCATCTGTTATCTGTTTTGGTCTGCTTATGAGAACTGGTAATTTTTGAAAACGAAAAGCAAGGAAAGAACAATGGATTTTTCCTTTGTATTTTATGGCCCAAAGAAATAAACTGGATCTACATATGCACACAAAAATATACCCCTCCAACTGGCAATTTGCTAGCACATGCTTTTTTTCTGTATGGAAAATTTTAAAGAGATGAGGCCAATCATGAGGAAATATTTGAGTATAATGAAATAAATGTGCACCCCACAAAGCTCGGATACTTGGTTCTGCTTTTGTCTCTCGTGGAGGGTGCTGACACTCACATTGGGGTGGTGGATCAGATGGTGACAGCTGAAATAGTTAGTGCCCTCAGCTGTGTGCCCTGCCCCTCTCTTGGAAATTACTGCCCTCCTGCAGCCGGCACAACTGAACGCTTCACGAATCCTGCCTCAGACTGCCAGAGTTCACGCGAGCGTCGGCTCACGCGAATTCACTAGCCCACAGAGTCCCGCAGCGCGGAGGCGGCTGCGCAGGCCGTTCAGCCGTGGCGGCTGCGCAGGTGGAAGCCACTCAGAAAGAAACCGGGCAGCCAGCTGAAGGTGGTGCTGCCTCGCCTGCCGCCGCGAAGGGCTCGGCCAAGGCAGGGCAGCCCCGGATCACCCTCTCCTATTTTTGGAAATACAAAAATGTGTCAAACTCAGTGACATCAGTTACGCACCAAGAACAGAAATGGCAAAATCTCTGGTGACAAGAAGAGGATACATCCCCAGACTTTTTTCTTTTTTTTTTTGGTTGATTGGTTTGACTTTTCTTTTTTCTCCTTTTTTTTTTTTTTTAACAAAGTTTTGACTTTTTTCTCACTAAATCTCTTCCTCTGAGGTATATAGAAAATCTTTAAAGTCTTTTCTTGACTCCAAAATGAAAAAATGTTTTACTTTAAGGTGGTAATTATTACAAACAGTAAAATTAGGTTCCATGATTGAAGATGCAGTCTGTTTCATAGTTCCTACCCAGGTACTATACAGGTAGTTTAACAGATTCTGACATTTCTATCCTTCGATCTATTCTGTTCATCATATTTTTGTATGTTTTTCTCCACCAAGACATATGATCTAGAAGCCTTTTCACCTCCTTCTTTCTAGTGACAGGAGTCAATTTCTGTAAAACTCCAATTTATCAGCTATTAATAATCACATATCTTCTACCTCCTCTTGCTTTTCTAAGTGGTGGATTACATATACAGTTGAGAGAGAAAAATGGGGCATGTCACAGAAATAAATTCTTCCAGTCTGGGCTGCTCTGAATATCTAATCCTGAATTATTAATGCTTCTTACTTACAATTAGAAGAAAAACCCTGATATTTAATCAGGTTATAATTTTGTTGTGCTTAACTGACATTCAGTAGCTTTTCTTTGCAATATATCAGAAGGAAGAGGTGGATACACCGGCAGAATTTAAAGCTCACTCAGTACTTGGCTGTATAGTTTTGCTTTGGTTCCTGGCCAAATATATTGGCCAGGTCCTGTTGAACACAGAATAAAGGCTGGTCTAACAGAACTTCATATACAATACAAACTCCAGGGCAGGTGGGAAAAAAAAGTGAATCTTTCCAGATTTCCTTCTTACCAAAGAGCTGGCCTGAACTTAGATTCAGTTAAGTTTTGAAGTATCATGTCCTAGTCATAAAGCCCTAATGAATCAAAGGCTCACAGTCATAATCTTCAGGAGATGTGGATCCATCAGGTTTTGCTCACTACAGAGACACTGGAGCTCATATATCTTTATATGACATGTTCCCTTAGTGAATTAAACTTCTCACTGAAGATTGGTTTGGAAGAGTTGGATCCTGCCAGCATGCACTGAGGTTGATTTTGGCCTTTAAGATCAAAGGGGTCTCAGGTCTATCAACATTTCAGGATGTCATAGCCTAGTCAAGTCAAACACTATAAATGTTTGTTGATCCTCCGCATATCCCCAGTGGCCATGGACCATTCCCAGCCAACATCCCCAAAACACAGTTCACTTCACATACATCTAGAATCAGACTAGCTGGCCAGGCGCCTGGAAAGGAGCCTTATCAAGATCCTCCTAACCTCGTGTGTGCAGCAGGTCAGGCAAGGGCCACCTCAGATACCACCAGGGGTGTCTTGTGAGGCAGGGAGTGGGATGACATCAACCCCTTGAAAAAGAAGAGAAGCCACTCCCCTTTAAAACTGACACAGCTCTAGGAGTCCCTTCTGCCACATGCTACCTTACCAACCTCCCCCCCTCCAAAAGGAAATGAGCAGAATTTAAAGTAACAAATCCAAAAAAATCTCTGCTCTGCAGAAGTCAGTTTGAAAAACAATAAATGCCAGAAACACTGTGAAATCCACTCGGGACTTTGCTATTGATTTTACAGTGCAGATGGTCAGACATTATGGTAATGTGGTAATATAAAACCTGTTGCTACATTCATGGCGGATGACTCAGAGTTTAAGCATTATGGATTATCTTCTTAGAATACCACTCTTGACAGTTCTAACCCAGCAATCACTAGCATCAGTTCAGCAAGATGTTGCTCTGACACAGAGATTTGAAAATCCATTGACAAAGCTTTAACTTCTTTGCAAGATAATAGCAGGTATTGCTTTAAAATAGTCTTTGCTTGTCATCTCTACTTTTGCTTCTAATGGACCCCCTTGTATTTGAAAACAATGTCCCATCTATTTTTGTTTTGATTTCCCTGGTGGGAAGAAACTGAAAGGTCTAAGCCACATCAAGGCAAAAGAAATGTGTGCTGTCCAAGTTAAGATGGTTTGGGAAGCAGTGTATGATCAATAATTGTTGCCACAGAACCAGCAAGAGTTGGGCACATCATTCTTGTGGGAGCTTTGCCATTGACTAAAGAGCCCCAGAATCTGAGTTTGTTTTTCATAGAATTGCATACATCATTGCATGAGAAATTAGACAAAAGAACAAGCTGAATGCACTCCAAATAGTATTCGGATGTTCTAATTTTCTACAGGATTAAGATGGGTTCATCATTTTCCAGGAAGAGTGTGGCCAATGACTTTGCCTGTCCTGTGTCTGTCAGCCTAGGTCAGTAACATTTGCAAAAATTGGACAGTCATAAATGTCACAGTTCCATCCTTTTCCAGTAACATTTAAGCCTTTACAGGGACTTATCTCCATGAAATACAAATGGCAAGAAAGCTTCTCTGTTTCTGCTCCAACTATTCACTTCTACCTATTCAGAAGGAAGTGCTTTCCTCACCAAAAGCTCCTGCTCCAGGAGTTGTTGGATCAAAAGGGACACCTCTTTATCTTTTGGAGACCTCAGGAAAACACTGGGCTCAGGAATACTGGGTTTTGAAGGTCCGGAGGGCACTAGAAAGCAGCAAAGCTGAGTTTTGAGAAAGACCCAGAGGGAGAAGTGAGATGCTAATGGATCAAGGGGCTGATCTTCATCAACTCCTTGTGCCTGACTCATGCAGGGCATGGTCATGATGAGACTTACTGGTTTACGCAGCTATAGGCTCATGTTGCAATTTATCTATCTCTTCAGCAGAGAGAAGCAATAGCATAGATATGATCTGAAGCTCAGTTCCATCTTAGCACGGTTAAAGGAAACAATTTTATTGAGGATATTACAGGGGAATTCCTCCACTGATGACAGCATGAGAAGAATATTATCTTAATATTAATCTTAGCTTCAAAAGCTTATGCTGCTATTTTTTGAAAACTGAGACTTGGCCCATTAGACTAACAAGGCTGTATAGGTTCAAATAGAGACAGTACACTGTGTCTAAATATTTCAGGCCTCCAAGAAATGTCGCTCTTACATGTAAAGCTGCCATGTTTCACATGAAGCCAATCAATCAGTCCTGCATTTTCAGTGGGATGATTTCCACTGCATACAATTCAGTACAGTCTCTTGAAAACGAACACCTCATGATCACACAGGAAGAAATAAAGCATCACATGCTTTTGTCTCTGTGTAATAGATGTGCCACATGCTCTAGGTATCCCTGCTTGTGGAAGGGGGTTGGACTAGGTGATCTCTAGAGGTCCCTTCCAACCTCAACCATTCTGTGACTTATGGAAACAATTTTCTGTAAAAGCTATCTATTTACTTCCCAAATGCATGCTGGCTTTTTCTGGGCACATTCTCATCTGAATTTTTTGTTGATCTCAGGCTATATTATTATGAACAGCAGCACAATGTTTGCAAATAAAATTAACTGGGCTAAGTTTTGATGACAGCTTAACCCTTGTCAGACACCTCCAGGGAAGCTGGAGTTATAGTATCTTACCTGAGGACAAAATTGTTCCTACTGAGCAGTGTATAGCCAAATTGACTGCTGATGAAACTAGTATATCTCCTTCATGTCCTCATTTTCATTTCATTTAATTTCAAAATTAATTTCTTATTGGTTGTTGCTCTTCAGTAGAGGATGCATAAACTTTGGTTTCTTCTGACTTTCTATGTCTTAGACATTTGCGACAGAAAAGACAAAGAACTGAATAATCCTGCTCATAGTCAGAAGGTCTTAAGCTACTTTGAGCAAAAGGGAAATTTGAAAAAAATCCTTTTAAAATGTATGATCTCCCATGATTTTTCTCCTAGAGATGGGAAACATTTCCATCATTTGTTCAAAACATTTCCTTCAAGACTGCAGTGTACAGTATTAGCTCCCTCCCTCCTGGCTTGTAGGGAAGCAGCAATATAGCCATAGGCATATCCATTTCAGTGAGCAGCAGCTGGAGGTCCCTTCCCTGTAGTTTTAGACATATAAAGAGGTTTTGCGTGGTACCCCAGGCTGGTGTCAATCACTAGCATCCTTGGTGCTATTACACTAGATGAGGATCTCACCCTTATCCCGGGGCACACAGAACTGAAGTGCTACCCAGTGCCCCTGCCTGTAAAACCTAAGGAGTCAGGGGCCGCAAAATTAAAACACATTTATCTTCTAGATGCTTTTTTTTTTCTAATCCACTGTATCAACACCGTAGTCATGGCAGCAGCAGCTGAAAATAACTAACTCAGTGGCAGTGACAGTTTTTCTGTAGTCATGCAAGGCTCGCACAGACCACGTCGCTGTTGGAGTAAGTTTGGCGGACCTGGCTGAGCTCTCTGTTTCCACAGAGGGAGCAGAAATGGACGTTTCAAAACTATCCCGCACGCATTTGCCAGGGCATGCCACACTGCCTGGAGTGGCAGCATGGTGTTACTGTGACCGGGACGCCCCAGGGTGCAACCTGCAGACAGTTTTCCTCTCTGGTTCTCAGTCCTACTGCGCTCTTTCCCACTGGATTGTGGCAGCATGGAAGATAAAAAGCAGCATGCTGCAAACATGTATTCACACGCATACAAGTTAGCCTCAGCACTACAGATGCTGCAATATCTTACAGTATCCGTATTTATTTCCTATCTATAGTAACAGTATAAAATGCACAGGCAAGCTATTTGCAATGCTAAAACCAAAACTAAACCAGCAAACCCTCCATGCAATATGTACTTCCACTCAAATGAAAGTGTCTGCTGGGCCAAACATTTCTACTAGAGCTTGTGAACTGATCAGCACATCAGCACTTTTCATATGTCCAAAACACATTCAGTGTGAGGAAACATTAGCTTTTAATCAAAGACACCACCAGGAAGTCTATACTTTCTAGCCTTTACAGAAAAAACAACAACAAAAAAACACAGTTCTTTAGTTTTAATGCCAGGAGCAAAGGAACTCACTGAACAGTAGCTCTTGTTCAAACAAAGCCTAAAAAAAGATATGATTGCCAGGAAGAACCTTCAGGGACTGCCCGGTGACAGAGCTGCTCCCGCGTCAGACCCAATCCAGCTTTTGGAAAGGACAGCAAATGCCCTCCCCATGCACCTACCTTGTGCAGAAGGACTTGCCACCACCAAAATCCAGAGCAGAGGTCCGCCTGTTGGGACAGGGCTCGGGACAAGTGCTTTGCCAGGTTTCACAGGTGCCAAGGGTCAGGCGGAGGTAGCGGTGGTGTCCTCTTCTTGCAGCCCTTGTCATGAATGTCCCCAGCTCTATCCCAGTGCGCTCCAACACAGGAAAAACCCCAGCTGGTAGTCCCGCTCCCTTAGCAGTCTCCGAGGAACTTCCCAAGAACTTTGCTTTTCCTGCTTGCTCTCTACTGTGAAAGTTTATGAAACTTCAGCAAATGCAGGAGAGGGGCTTCCTCTCTGTGGAAACTCGCCTACCCCACCTAGAGGTGGACTGTAGGATCTAGAGAAGCCAAGCTATCTTAGGCAGGGCTATCATCTTTCAAGTAATTTCCTTTCCTGACTTCTGTTGAATTTAGATTTTATTCATTATTAGGAAAATATATATGTAACTTATCAGCTCTATCACAGAGAAGGGGAACCAAGCCCTGGGACATGGAACAGAAGGACATTTCTGGAGAAGTCTCAGGAACAGAACAAATGAGCTGGATATTTTCTGATTGAATTAGCTTATTATCAAAATCAAACCATTCTGCCTGAATACCTTTATCTGGAGGGAATTTTCCCTCCAATTAGAGATACTCTATATAGGTTTCACTCTGGACACTGCCTCTCTCACTGTGGCAGACATCACTGTGTTCGGCTTCTAAACAACTCTAAAGGAAAGACTACAATAGTGCTCAAATTGAAAACATGTCATAGGTATCTTTCTGAAATATTGACTTTTTTTTTTTCCAAGGAAGATCAGAAATAGAACATTGATATTTTCTAAAGACTGCAAATTCTGACTGTCAGCTAACTCTGCTTGAGGGTATGCCAGTATTTCTTCAAATATGGCATTCCCTAAAATCGGGAAATGTGAAATAACCACCTTAGAGAGCATTATTTAGCACTGAAGTGAAAATTAATGATAATAAAAACACAAATGGCTTGCATGCTACTGATTCAGTCTGCTCAGAGACCGTAAAGAGGAAACACATCAGCATTATAACTACTTCTGTGAGCATCCAATATCTTGTATGAGGAGTTGACAGTACTTGGTGGATCATTGAAAATTATTTCTCAAAGGAGAACTTGAAGCAATGTTGAGATACAAGATTCATAAAGTCTGAATTCTGGTATATACATTTCTTTCTATAAAATAACTTCTCAGCTGACCATGCTGTTGGGCAAAAGCATGCATTGAAAATGAGAGAGCATGTATCCTTATCTAATACATATCAAATCCCATGTTGTGATCAGCATTAAATTATAAGTGGATGTATTTTTATTTTATTTTATTTTATTTTATTTTATTTTATTTTATTTTATTTTATTTTATTTTATTAAGAAGGATATTCCATTCCAGTTTTCAAAGAATTACCACAAAGATACTTTGCAAGTGCCTTCCTTCTTATCTGTAGATAAGAAAAACTTACGGCTGACCATGGCAATACAGACAAAACATGGCTAAGACTGGCTGCCCTTCCCTTAGTAACAAGTGAATCATTCATGAATTTAGTTCCTTGCTGAGTTAAGGTAAGAGATATGGATGAAGGTGGGAATAGCAGGGCAGGGCAAGGCAGGGCAGGTTAACCAAAAATAATGGAGTAAAATAGGAATGAGTTTTCTTCCATACAAACCAAGGGATACATCTGTTCCTGAGAAGAAAAAAAGATGGGAGGAGCATGAAAGACAGAACAGTGTATGAAGCAGAAGGAGAACGAGAATGTTTTAGGCCAGTTTCCCGTGGAAAGAAGGCTCATGTGACCAGCGTACAGGTACTGGAGGCTGTATTCTCTCCTAATAACTTTTGAATCTACTGGCCAGCAAAGATATGTCTTCAGAAATCTGTAACAATAAGCAGCTGGATAAAGAGGGATGTCCCCAGTTAGTTGTCCTTATCTGGGGAAAGAACAGTGTGAATACACCTTATAAGAAATCAGAAAATCCACATGGAGATAGACCTCACACATTCTCCAACCACCCAAAAAGCATGCATCTTCTTAGACCACACAAGTTAGTCTGCCCACGGGACAAAAATCTGTAGGAAATCTGGATTCATTAGTTCCAATATTGTGGAGCAAGATGTTTCTGTGAGGATGGTTTATCCTTAACATGGTGCCAGAAGATTTTATGTTTTATGTCTTCAATCTAAATTGGATTATTTTTCCATCTTCTGTTTATCCCAGCCTTCTAAGAAAAGAACGATCAACTCCCTTCCACCACGACCACCAAAATCTTTTTAGCAGCTCCACAGATCTCAGGATGATCTCAATGCCCTAGATCCTGCTTTTGAGAAAACCCCACCGGGCCTCACAGTAGGCCTGGCAGTACTGCTGAGGATGTGCTTCCTCCGGTGAGGAAGAAATGGGAAAAAAAAAAAAAAGAAAGGGAGGAGGGGGAAAGGGAAAAAAAGCTATTCTTTTAGCTGATCCAGTCACCAAATGGGAAGAGACAAATGGAGCATGAAAGAAAATGAAGAGCTACCTTGCTGAAGGGTCTCGCGAATGAGAGTTTTTCGAAGTCATCCAATGGACACCTGGCATCTGGCATTGGGCTGAAAGGATTAAGTCCTCCTTTCAGCCCCATCACATACATGTGTGCCAGCCTTCCCTGCCCTGCAAATCTGAGAGTCTCACCATGAGCAACCAGCTGGAATGAGGGGATTTGCAAGCATCAGTGCCAGAGTAAATATCCTTGACTACAGGGAAGGAAAGGAGGCTTGGTCTGTACTAACCTATGGACTCCGCCATCTGGACATGGGAGCCTTCTTGCTGTTTACCTGTTCTTTCAGGATGAAAGTCTCTATGGCACACCAACATCAAACAAGCATACAAGCATACTTGTCATCCTTCCACCTGCATCAGTCAGCATCAGTCATATCAGAGGCAGCACAGGGGCAGAGTATTTCGCTGTGATTCCTTAGGTGCAACCAAAGGGCTTAAGTCTCCTCTGCAGTCCGTGGTGCGGTGTGGGGTCTCATAAATTGTCTCCAGTACATGCCTAAAACAGGCAATGTGCTTGTCTTCATTATGCAGTTTCTGTTGCTGTCACCAACAAATAAAGCCCTCTTCTAAGGAGTAAGGATTTTCCTTTTTTCTGTTTTCCTCCCTCTGCCTTTTCTGCACTGGTTGAAAATTTCATGCCTTGCTATGCTGCAGGATACTGGGAAGAGTTGACTTGAAACTAGGGATGGTGATGCAAAGAGCAGAACGAAAAAGGATTATGAGGAACTTTCTTTGGTTCCTGAATATCTTTTCTCCTTATGTGTTAAAAAAAATTCATCTACTTTATTCCTAAAACAGAGCAGTCTAAAGACCTATTCTGTCTGCCAGAAGTTATGATACTCACACTGATGCAAAATTAAAGACTCAGGGAGAAAAATACTGTAAGAAGGAAAAACAACATAATTGAAGAAGACATCCTAGGAATGAAGAGACAGCACTTCTGGCTGTGCTCTTGATAAAGGATATGCATGGACCTCTTTCCTAGAGCCTACATTTCCCAAATGCAGTATTGATAGTGTGCATCTTCAAAGGCATCCGTCTTCTATAAATGTCTCACCTGCTTCAAAAGCTATTTTCACTGACGTTGACTAAATGTGCGTATGCGCATCCACAGCCGCTTTCCTTCATAGTTAGCCTTCTAGTCCCCTCAGTCAGGTTTGCTGTGACAACTACTGCCACCCTCAGCCATTCTCCCTGACATTTCCTACCTCTGTGCAGCTGACCTTCACTGATTCTCCCTTTTGCCCATGAACCACAATATCCCCTTTCGGCTATTTCATTTTTTTTTTTATTAGGTTTGATGAAATACATGCTAGTGCTGGTTTGCACAAAAAATATTCTGGAAAATGTTTATTACAGCCAAAAAGGGCTTGATTTATTCCAGTTAGGACTTCTGAAAATTCTTCAGATTTTCCAGACTCGTTGCTGAGCTAATTACAAACACCCATCTTTACAGATATCTGGGAAGTGAAGCTGATAATTAATCACAGACTCCTGTGTGATATTTAGAGACCTTCCTCCAAATCATTAGCCAGCCAGTCAATTCAAATATTTTTCTGATTTTCAGATTTCTTTCTACAAGGAAGGCAGCAAACATCTGAAAATTATGAAGTGATTAGCTTAGCTCTAAATCCCCAGCAGTAACTATGCTCTAGTGTTTGTAATATGTTTGAAATAATTAACAACATATTTCTGAGCTTTCTAGAGTATCTGTAATTAACGAACATATTAACCATGATTCCTTTCCTAGAATGAAAATTTATGCCAACTACTGTAGAAGTACAGAAAGCAAATAAAACCATTCTCTGCTTTGCTGCTGAGAAAGAACATTTTATATGCTCCACGAGATGTTCTTCACATTCTTTCATAAGCTTGGACAGACTAGGGAGAACAGAAGAGGATGGATCTAAGGTCAAAATTTTCCCAAATATGAGAAGAGCCCAAGGAAGAGAAGGAAGTTAGAGAAGAGGAATCTTAATAGACAGCTGTAAATGGAGTGTGGGACAATGGAACTGGGCTCTGTAGCAGTTTGTATTACTTGAAAGCACTCTTAAGAGACCTTTTCCTGCATTACTAATGTCTTTTGGAGTTTTGCCATTGATTATTTTTAAAATGGACACAAGGACAGGCATTATTTAGAATTCTTTTGAGCTTGCTGTTTACGAAAACATTTTAAACCAGAAATCAGTTGATATTTCCAGTATTTTATTATAATGCAGACTGAATTCAGACAAATATTCTTTCTGGAGTGAATGTACTCCGGGGTGATGGAAACTGCACAGACTTTTTTTTCCTGTAATTATTTCTCTTAACCATATATGAGAAGAAAAAGACTCTCCCTTTTATGCTTTTAATGGCCCATCTCTGGTGCATAAGAAGCATAGGAGCACTAGGAATAAACTTGCATGTGAGTGGAAGGAGAAGAGGAAGGAAAGGGAAGAAGGGAAAATGACACTGGGTAATGGGTTAGGTTGGATGGAAAAAAGAACAGAAGGGACAATGACGGGCCAAAAGATGGGAGCCTTAGGACAAAAGGAACAGAAAGAGATGAGAGTAAGGAAGAGGAACAAGGTGGGGGAAAGCCTGCAGAGAACAAGAGAGGAGACTGGGAATAACTGAGAGTCAGTATCATTGCAGAAGATGGAAGTATATTTTTTCGCTGTTGAAATCTGGAGTTAAAAATGCCATGCTTCTTGGTCCATATGCATATCTGTGGACACACAGGTACCCAGATGTATGCCTGTGAGGAAAAGAGGGGAAATGATAAGAAGAAACAATTAAAAATGCAAAATCAGAATTTAGGAAATGGCCACAATCAAGGTTATCTGTGCAACTTTCCGCAGTTTCCCCAGACACCGGACATCGGCCCACCTCGGTCAATGGATATGAATGGATAACAGGTTTAGCAGTCTATGCAATGTGTAACCACAAACATTATTAATGACACAACAGCTAGCTGTACTGCACATATATTAATTTTCTTACGGATGTTGCCAAGATATTATGGATGTCTCTTGTAAAACACTCAGTGTTCTGGAGCTTTTCAAGCAATATTGATCTCCACTTTCTCTGGGAAATGCATGGTGTTAGCCTGATTTAATAGATAAGGGAGGGAGACAGAGGAGGAATGGTGGTGAAATAAACACAGTAACTTCAGATGTTTGATTCCAAATGTCTCAGGCCTGATTTTTCAGGCTCTGTCGCAGTATGTGTGATTTGATGTATTCCAGAATATCTCTCAATGATTTCCAGGACAGAATTCAGCAGGCTGAAGCATGAAAATGCCCCTTCTCTTTCTGCAGCCTGCCTGCAAGCAGTGGGAGCATTTATGCACCTATCAACTAACTCCTGTGACTAGCAGTTTCACTGCCATATCTCTTCCACACCACACACACCATGTGGACACAAAGCAAAGGTCTAGTAAAAAACAGTGTATTATCATTTAACTAGGGAGAATATTTAAGTTTGTGCTTCAGTCCCAGATACCTAATTCTTCTTTATCTTGTCCCATGCATAAGTCCCTGCCAGTCAAGCCAAATTAGTCCCCAGCGCTGTCATACTCATCAGGTGATTTCCTATACTCAGTTTGCACAATTCATAGAGCATAAGACTCTATTTACTCAAAAAAAAAAAAGCTTTACTTCTGGTTGTCTCAGCAAGACCCACAAGACTTTACCGGATCTGAAGAAAAAGACAAGAGGTAGGATGCACTGGAAATGCCTAAATGATGAGTCATCCTATCCGGCAGCCTCCACTTCTGATGGGTCCAGCTGCATCTTTCACAAGGTGTCTGAAGCTTGACCTAACCAAAGCAAGCGCTGCAGTACTCACCAGCAGATGAAAGTGTTTCTTTCAAGCTTAAGGGAAGCTATGTAACAATAATTCTTTAGTTAACACTTAGCCTCTTCAAACAGCAAGAGGAAACTAAAATCACTTAGTCACTCTAGAAGCGAACTAACTTGTAAACATTTTTGTAGATACTTTAAGCATTCCTTGAGACTGTGAATGTCTTGGTTTTGGCATAAACCAGGAAGATTTGAGCTTATAGCTTATTTTTCTCTGTTGTTTTTAAGCACTGAATAAAATACTTGACTTCTTTGTGGAATTGCTTAGAGAGGACAAGTAGAGAGGCATTTCTAGCATTTACTGTCATTTGGATGTCCATAGAGTTTTTTGATATATCATACATGATCATCACTTGACTTTGATTTAATGTAATAATTCTAAACAAAGCATGATTTGCTTTGACCTTATGAGTCTTTTAAAGTGAGGCTTTTAAATTGGTCGTGAGCTGTGGGTTCAGGCCCAAAGTCTAATTAAAATTTGGATCATAAAATTATGGGTAAAACTGACCACAGTGATGTAGCAGTTTGTCACTTAAGGAGTGGAAAAAATCAAAGAGGCTTAGGTCATAAATCTGTCCAAAACAAATTTCTAGAGTGAATAAAATATTATATTCCACTTCCTACCTAACTGGTATCTATGCTGTTTTTTAGAGTGACAGGAGAGTTTAAATTCACATTTTTTAAATTCAATTACAACTTTATTACTCTTAATATAGTTAATAAATCTTTAATCTAGGAAGCTTGTATTAAGTTAAAAGAAAACATTCAGGATATTTTTCCAAATATCAGTATATTTTGGCTCATAGAACATTTATCAAACACATTGCTATGAATTTCCATTCTGTTTATATCTTCTTCCTTGGCAGATTGTTTGTCTTCATGAATGTAAATGATTTTCAGATTTGATTAATATTTTAATACGGTATCATATCACCTGCAACGTATGACTGCAGTATATTACTAACTTTCAAAATGCATAATAAATTCAAAGTGTCAGCTGGTTGAAAAGAACAAATCCAGCCTTGTAATAATACTTTGTATTGAGTACATATGATTAGCAGGAAGTCAAGAGGCCTGGATGGCTCCATCTGCATACGAACAATAGTAATCTCTGACAATCTGTTCTCCGATGCTTCCATTTTAAAGGTAAATTTTAAGGCCATGTACTTGCTCAAGGGTAAGATCTCCATTCTGCTTGTCCTCAGACAGTTCATAATCTCTGTCAGGCTGAAGCCTGCTTTTCCTACCTTGCCTTTAGTTATTACAACACATCATGTTAACTGGCTTGAATAGGATTCTCCCTCAGAAGTAATCCAATTTTTTTTCCTTTTTTTTTTTTTTTTAATGCTAGTTCATAAAAAAAAAAAAAAAAAACATCCTCAGGATAGAAGTATGTCTATATGTGTGTGAGCTTATATGTGTTTGTTTCCCTTTCCAGCACAGCCAACGACAAAGCATTGAAGGTACTTGTTTGGCATGTAAGGCCTGAATTAAACTAGTGGGGCTATCCTTTGAGCACTTTCACTGCTTGCTGGTTAAAGGCTTTTATTTTCCTTTAAAAAAAAAAAAAAAAGGTGAAGACAAATAAAACTAGATTGGGGTGTTGGCAGTAGCAAATGATTGTGTTTTAAACTGGTAAATTTTTCTATGTTTTCTCTGGCCCAGGGTCTTGATTGCTCTGGGCAAGACTGCTCATTAATATTAGTGAACATATAATGAGTCTCTGAATCTCCATGAAGTCAATCTACCGCTGTTGAAGCAACTACTGTTCAGCAGCTAAAAACATCTCTGTGCAGGCAGCCTACAAAAGGCTGGTGATCTTTTAATATCTTGCACTTAAAGAGAAGGATATGTGAACTAGTCTGGTCCTTTGTATCTTGATTTTGACTTTGAAAACACATTTTCCAAATGTCAAACTTAGGAAGAGAGTCATAAAGTCATACCTGGTGTACAGATAACATAGGGTAAATTCATAGGTATCACTGGTGCCAGTCTCTTTAGTGTCCGTGCTGACTGGCTCCCTTCTCATGCTAACTTCTCACCATATAAATTTTGGCGAAACACTTCCATATGATCTCCTCTGGACTTTTTCCTCCTACGGTTTGTACAGGGTCTGAAATTCCTCTCCTGTGTTTATACCTTTCAAAGGTGGAAAGGAATTCTCTCCTGTTAATATTGACCTTGCTACAATATCCCCTAGCTTCAATAATCCTCTTTCTCTTTTCCCCCCACTCCATTTGTGATATTCCAGTGTCCTTGTCCCTCTTGCCACAATGCCACTCAGATGGTTTATTTAGTTAACCACAAACACCAATGGAGCAAATGAACTGGTCTCTGGCCAGGTGTACCATAGATCTAACCTAGAAGTTTACAGACTACCTGGACTTTGTTATGGTAGATGTTGGACAACCAAAGCCTGAACTGCTCTATCAGTTAGCATATCTATACTGCCATACTTACTCAAGGCTCAGCTTTGCATATAAGCTCCAACTCTCCTCTATCTTAGCAGTTGATATGCTGGCCCATGTTTTGGCTCGCAGCTGGAGCAAGCTGGACAGCCAGGTGCTCAGCTAGACAAGGAGGTAGAGGATTATCTCAAGTGTTGACACGTAGTGTGGACATGACAAGGTAAATCCACAGCAAAAGTGAGCGAATACTTTAGCGCACCTTATCAAAGACCTTATAGGCAGTCTGAGAGGTTAGACAAAAAAAAGCAAATAACAGGGAGAGAACCAGGAACAGAGGTGATGACTAGGACATACTCAAGAGACACCTCATACTACACACCCAAAGAAACAGTACAATCTTGTCTATAAGAATACAAACATGTCTCTAAAATTATGAATAACTGAAGACTTTGTTTTCCCTGCTAGTATCATCTTTGCTTCTACAGTACATTCAGGTGATCTTAATTTGTAATTTAGCAGAGACTTAATTACTGTAATTGTTAAGGAAAGTTAATTTAAATGCTTAGCAAAGTCAGTGACCCAACATGCTCTATGAACTGCTAAGGTTGGGCACAGAAGAATGTGTTCTTAATGTACTGGATTTCTTTGCTTCAGGCAAATACAGGGCCAGACGTTCAAAGCTGCTTCTTAAATTGCACCTACAACATCTGAGAAGACTTTTGCTTACGCGTAAGAAATCTGATTTGCATTCACAAATACATCATTTAATTTAAACATACCTATACTTCATTTTCACGCTAGAAAGCATGAAAAATGATACCCTGGTGAGCAGTGTAAGCAGTTTTATATGCTTTATTATGTCAAGAAGAATATTTAATATTGACCATAGTTCTGCGCTAGTCCTTCAGGGTACCCCGTAAGATAAAAACTCAGGGTTCTGCACCTACCTCTGCAGCTTGTGGTCTGTTGACTTGACTCTGCAAGTGTTCTCTGTATCGTGGAGTCTACACTTCCCTTGCAGCAGTGCTGTTAGACTTAGTGAATGATTGACATATGCTGAGATTCTTGATGGAAAGCCATTCTAGGAATATATCCAGTGTTGTCCTTCTCCTAAACACATGTACAAATGATTTCTGTTCCTGTTCATTGTCTAAAAGTCTTAAAAAACATTTTTTGCTCCTGGATTTTGAGGTCTTCTTGCATTTTTCTGCATCTCCTTGGTTTAGATTGGAGTAGGAATTCCTATCCTCTCTGGGACACCACATTTCATTATTCTCTTCTCCACATACATAAACCTGAAAGTGGAATGAGAGTGCTCCAAGATTGGAAAGCATACTCAGCAATATCAACAGCCCTGCCAGTGCTGCTGAAGCCTAGACAAAGGACACCTTGAATTCAGAGGGGCAGGAAATAAATGGTGGGCATACCTGAGAAAAAAAGCTAGTAGGAAAACATACAGGATGGTGGAGCAAGAGGGAAACTAGGATTAAAAGCTGGATAGTGAGACTGAGAAGAGGAGCTGAGAGGAAAGATGAATGCTGGAGATTTTAGTGGATGGGGATAGGAAGGGGAGGTATTCTAAGGCATATAAAAACAAAAGTCCTACTTTATAATGTGAATGGTTGAGCAGCCCTTAATATTTCTATTTTATCAGAGTTATGCTGTGGTACAATTTGGTGAAATTATGCTGTGGTGAAATTTGCATGAATTAGATGTAACTAATAGAGATTTGTTAGTCATTTTCTCAGAAACTCCAGTTAAATCCATAAAGACATCTACACCTCATCACAAAAACTTAGTTTTTTGAAAGGCTCCAGCTCCATGAAATCCCTCCAGAAACTCTAAAGAGCCTTTTCGCACCTAATATGACAAACATACAGGCACAGTTGCTTAGAGGAAATCTGTAGTCTGACGGAGAATTATCCAGGAAAAATATATTTGGTAAAAACAAGGCTGGTCCAGACAAGCTGTCAGCTACCTAGGTCAGGTTGCATACCCATGTAGGTGCCCCCCATACTTAGCAACTGTATTGGACAGTGGAAATGGAGTGCCATAGATCCTATACTTTGCTTCATATGGGTGTTAAAGAACTTAATATTATGACAGAAAATTCCCATATATATTTTCCTCAGTCTTCAGTGAATGCCTTTCACTGACATCTTTGGGCCCTTCTGCTTGAAGAGTCTGCAAGGACAACTAATATCATCTATGTTATGCTCCCCTCATCAATGGGTTTATTTTTTCAGGCTCTTCATGATCCTCCTCACTCTCCTCATCACTTGGCTACTATTTCTGTCAGATTTTTTTAAGGTAAGGTTATATGGCCCACAATACTGAACTTAGTTACTACACAAAAGCTACAGACTGATAAATGGACAGCTCTGGGTTAAATGCCACAGCCATGTAGATCAATGATTAGACTCATAAACTTGTGACCAAAACTCCCTGGTCCTTCAGCAGGCACTGGATCAATCTCTACTACCAAATAATACAACAGAGAAAAAAACATGTGCCTAAACATAATGACATCTAGAGCCACTACAGAGCCTGTCATGCACCCCACTAGCTGCCACTTTACAAGGAAGCAGGCCTCTCACAAGTCCTGTGTCTTACCTGCCAGCCCCAGTCAGATGTCCTAGATACCTAGTACATCAGATGGCAATAGGCACTTGCCTTTAGACAATATAGCTTCATCAATAATCATTCTTTTTTTTTTTGTCTTATGAGTTTAAATATATAAATCTTGTGATCATGATGATGTTCCATCATGTTGGAGGCAAAATCTGATCCACATGTGTGAGATTAAGTTGCTGTAGGCCATCTGTATTTGAAGAGAAGAGGAAAACATCAGTCAGTGTGAACAGATTTTGTTTCTAAGGGAGTAGAGATATTTTCTTGACAAATTGTTAAAAAGTCAAAGTTCTATAAAATACCTGTAAATTCAGAGTACTTTAATTTAGTCTTTTCATCAGATTACATTAATTCCAGTCATAAATGTGCTGGTGTGTTTGTAGATAAGTTATCTGTTCTAGCTTAGTGTGATTTATTTATCCACTCTTCAGAGGCTAATTATATCTTTGCTATTATATAATAGGTTTGAATGCTTTCGCTGTAGACATAACCTGCAAGATCTGGGTACATAAAATTTAATCATCATTGATAGTTGTATGATGGCACCCCTGAGCAGCTGCAAAACATGTGAAATAATGAGACTTGTCTGTATTATGGTCTGGGTGAAATCTTGTGGAGACCTTATAATACACTTTATTGACCTTCTCTAGGGTACAATAATAATACATCCTATGTCAGAGCTACATCACTGTAATTGAATTTTAGAAAATTTTTGTGATAGCACACAAAATTAATCTGCTCCCTGGTGCCTTTCTTTCAATACAATCTGAATCCTTTTTTTTTTCATTCCTCCTTTTAATTACGAAGGTGGGGAGATTAGGGAGAAGTACTACCAGTCTTTCTTGGCTTAGAGCCCTTTGCTTATGCTAACATTTTCCCAGCATCCATCAGAGGCCACATAGTGACTTTATGTTATGCAGGATGGGCTCAGGAAGTTTTTTACTCTTTTACCTTTGGTAGACAGGAGGCTAGCACCATCATCTCTTTCATTTCAGCATTAAAGCTCTGGCATCACTCTACCATATCTTATTCCCTATCCACGGTTGGACTCTACTCTGCCCAATGTACCTAATTTCAGGGGGAAATATTTATAGCCATCTCCCCTGTGCAATGGCCAACTGAGTGGCAGGGGCTCAAGAGAAGATGGATCTGTTTTCCACAGTGAGGATAGCTGTCTCCTGGTATGGCTTAGCCCAAGATGATACATCTCTTTGTATTAGCTTTAGACATACCTACCACACTTACAATAAATCAAAGGACAGTCAGTGATACATCTTCAGCTTTGGCATCTATCCAAAGACACATCTGCACTGACTTTGAAAAATTTAGTAGTGAGGTTTTAGCAAAAGATTGTTGTTCCAACTCCCTCTCTCTTCAGTCCAAGCTACTGCCTTTTTTTTTTTTTTTTTTTTTTTTTTTTTTTNTTTTTTTTTTTTTTTTTTGTTAATGAGAACAGATACAAAATCAAGAGGAAATAATGAGATGTTTTTATAGAAAACCTGCTTGAAGAATCCAAATCACTGGAGTTACTGTATTGTGAAAGATGCAGCCAAACCACTTTCTCTCTCAAAGCTAATAAAGGTTTACATTAAGTACATAGCATTTCCCCTGCTGGGACATAAACTTAGATAGCTATCAATAGAAGGTACAGAGAGATTCCATCTTTCCTTGTGTCTATAGCTATGCTGGATTTAATCTTAAAATTGTGTTTTGAAGAAAAAGTCTAAGTGTGTTTATAAACAGCTCTTCCTGATAGGAAGAAATTGTCTCAGCAGGATACAGAGAACATGCATGCTGCTCATTATTGAATGTCTCTTTCTTCTGCAGTGAAATCCTTCAAAGGAACAACCTCTCCATCCTTTTCTCCGTGTGAAATCCTCCTTCAGAGATATTGACACCTTGAGGGATGTAGAATTTCCCAGCAGAACACATGCTATTTATTTCCAAGTCTCTCTACTAAAATCAGTTTACTTTTGGTATGTAATACCTATAGCAGAACTATAGCAAGTACAGCGTAAGGTTTGCAGTTGCCTAATGTGATAGGGTACGGGGATTTACACTATTGTATTCTGGAGTAGTTGTTCCGCAGAGTTTATTGTGTACCTATCCATGTCAAATCAATGTCTGATAGCCCTGTGAATCCTGGTACGCTCTCCGGAGTCTATTTAGCAGCACATGAGTTTGTTACCCTATCTCTTCTCTCTCAGAAACGAGGACAGAACTGTTTAGCGAAACATTTAAGACTGGATCAGTTAAAATCAATCATGACCACGCTTAGATAGTACTACAGAGTCCTTCTCTCACAGTCTCTCAGAGTGTTTTCCTTTCTGCTAAAACTGACAACACAAATAATAATAGCAAAATATCTCACTTATGTAAGATTTTCTAGGCAATATATATAAAGGCACAATGATAATGTCAGGGAAAAAAAAGGTGCTCTCAGTGAAAAAAAAATCTTTATCTTTGCACTCCTTTGTTCAGTTCTGATTATCAGTAGACTACTTTTATTTCAGCTCTCCCCTCACCTTTATTGTTACTGAAATGCAAAGCATAGATACATTTATCACTTTGTGATTGAGGGAAAAAAAAAGCTTCTATAAAATTTCTGAGAACAGAAGGTATTTTTGTGGTGCTCTGAGCAAAGTACGATTATGTCTAGGCCAGAGTAGGAAGTGACAGATAGAAAAGAAACATAGAAAACGCATGGCGGATGGCAAACACAGTTAATAGAGACCCGGAATGCGTAGGGAACAGTGTGTGTCATAATAATTACGAACAGCTTTAAACTTTAAAGAAACTATATTGTCACTCCATTCTCATTTCTGAACAGTCTGTGATACCTGTAAGTATACTCTAGCTATAGCTATTGTAAAGGGAACTGTTTATCTCATACTATTATTTATGTCTGAAGTAAATATTCTGTGCATTTCGTGAAATATATTTGGTGCATAGTGCTGTTCCTTCACACTGTGGAACTCACATTTGTGTATGTTCCTGAAATGAGTAACTGTCAGAATATCTCTTCTCATTCCATAAATACTCCATAAATACTTGAGTGAGTCTTCCACTGATGTTTGCCCACAGGATGACTGGCTTTGCCACTCACCACTAAAATGAGTGATGAGTGATACGGAGCTTGAAATACTTCATTGATGAATGGTATATAATGAATATTCAACCTAGAAATCAGATGAAAAACTTCATTCCGTTGTTGTATCACAAGCAAAGCAGTAATTATAACTTTCTAATCTATTTTCATTTCTGAGCATTTTAACCAAGAAGAATGCAGAGAAATTAACATTTTGAATACCAGTCTTTACTGGTTTGGTTCTTGGTTTTGGTTGAATCACAGAATCACAGAATGGTTAAGGTTGGAAGGGACCTCTAGAGATCATCTAGTCCAACCCCCCTGCTCCAGCAGGGACACCTGGAGCATGTGGCACAGGGCGGCATCCAGGCGGGTTTGGAAGATCTCCAGAGAAGGAGCCTGCACAGCCTCTCTGGGCAGCCTGTGCCAGGGCTGTGTCACCCTCACAGGAAAGAATTTCCTCCTCATATAGAGATTAAGCTTTCCATGTGTCAGCTTGCACCCATTACCCCTTGTCCTGTCACCGGCCACCACAGAGAAGAGCCTGGCCCCACGCTCCCTACATTCACCCCTCAGGTACTTGTGCATGTTGATCAAATCTCTCAGTCTTCTCTTCTCCAGACTAAACAGGTGTCCCGATCCGGTGTCGGGGGAGGTTTCGATACGATCCCAAGAGCGAGACTAAGACGCAAATGAAGTCAAATGCCATACAACCTTGTAAGCTTTATTCTCATAAGCACGATAGGACAGAGGGAAGAAGAAGGAAAAAGAAAGAAAAGCAAGGAATCGGGAGAGATGCAGCAAGATTATAGTTACCACCACCACCAGTGCAGCTAAGTGTTGTTGGCTCCGCTTCGGTGCAGGTACAGGTGTCTCGGTGCCTCGGTGCCTCCATGCAGGTGATGTTCAGGGGAAGAAGCTGTGTGCCCTGGAAGAAGCCGCACTCTCGTGGGGGAATAGTCCGCCCACTTTCTGTGCGCTCTGATGCTCCCCTTCCGGAGCTGATACCAGAGTCCTCCCAGAAGCAGAATGCCAAGGCCAAGAAGTTGTAAATTGTATGGAGCGTAAACTGTATGGAGATATCCCAGTCCTCCCAGAGGTGGGATGCCAAGGTGTAAATTGTATAGAGATAAGACACCTGGAGCTGATAGATGGGATGCCTAGGTCAAGAAGTCCTAAATGATAGGGCAACAATGTCGAGACAAACACAATCCACAACAGTCTCTTACAACAGGCCCAACTCACTTAGTCTTTCCTCATACAAGAAGTGCTGCAATCCTTTAATCATGTTTGTCGCTCTACGCTGGACCCTCTCTAGAAGCTCCACGTCCCTCTTGTCCTGGGGAGCCCAGAACTGCACCCAGTACTCCAGGTGCAGCCTCACCAGAGCTGAGCAGAGGGACAGGATCCCCTCCCTCCACCTGCTGGCAACACTCCTCCTGATGCAGGCCAGGAGCCCATTGGCCTTCTTGGCCCCGAGGGCACACTGCTGCCTCATGGCTAACTTGTTGTCAACCAGGACTCCCAAATCCCTCTCTGCGGAGCTGCTGTCCAGCAGGTCAACCCCTAATCTGTACTGGTGTCTGAGGTTATTCCTCCCCAGGTTCCCCAAGAACCTCATGAGGTTCCTCTCTGCCCAACTCTCCAGCCTGTCTAGGTCTCTCTGAATGGCAGCACAGCCCTCTGGAGTGTCAACCACTCCACACAGTTCTTTTATCATCTGCAAGCTTGCTCAGAGTGCACTCTGTGCCCTCGTCCAAGTCATTGATGAACAAGTTGAACAGCATCAGGCCCAGCACTGACCCCTGCAGGACACCACTGGCCACAGGATGGGGCCAGACTATTTTCAGTGGTGCCCAGTGATAGGGCAAAAGGCAATTGGCACAACACAGGAAGGTCTGCCTTAATTTGAGGGAAAAACTTCTTTTCTGTGCACATGACAGAGCACTGGAATAGGTTGCGCAGAGAGGCTGTGGAATCTCCTTCCCTGGAGATACTCAATACCTACTTGGACATGATCCTGTGCAATGTGCTTTATGTGCTTGAGCAGGGGGGTTGGGCTAGATGATCTCCAAAAGGCCTTTCCAACCTTAACCATTCTGTGATTCTTTAATGTGTTGGTTGATACTTTATAGAGGCTGTTGGGTCTAGAAAAGTATAAAATACAATTTGTACATTTCCAGGATTTCTAAGCCTTTTGTTAAGATATAGACCCCCAGTTATAGAGGTTTTAGAAATGGGAAAGCAGAGAACAATAGCTTCATGTGGCCTAAGACACGTGTTGTTAAGATGAAGAAAAAGGACTTGAAAGTTATGTATGTTTCGTTTATTGTATTGTGTCTACCATGGACAAGTTTTGGACTTCTGCACTGAATGACCTCTAGTAGCTATCAGCACCGTGTGCCATGCACGGTGCGTATAGAATGGCAAGTGATATGCAGCAGGAGTCAAAGGAAGAAAAAGTGGTAGAATCAGATGTCTTCTATCAGGTAACATTAGAAACAAAATATTACAACCTACGTAATGTTACATTTTTTTCCAGTTTCCTGGATTATGTTTTTCTGAAAACAATGAAATCCAACACCCTGGGCTATGGGAAAGCTGAACCTAAGCCTAACTCTGAAATGAGTAATTCTGGCCACCACTCTTGTATACCAAATAAAATAAAGAGAAAAGAGGTATGGTTGGGAGAAGAAGGCAGCAGTATTGTCTCAAATTGCTTCTATGGCACATCCAAGTATTTCCCTTCTTGCTGCAAGGAAGAAATACTCAGTTGCTATTGAAGATACAGTAGTTGCTATGGAAAATAGCAACAGAAGAAAGGGCCGTTGGAATGACAGCATTGGTGAACTCCTTGAGATGCATCCTTCTGTGTGGTGAAACCCTTTCTGCTCTTCTTCTTTGGACTTCTCTGGGCCATGCTGGTGACCCAGATTTAGGACCATAAATTAAAAATTGCTGTGATTCTATCTCACCATCCATTTTGAGAAGGAAATGGATACATCATCAGTTTCTGTACCTTTTTAGTGTGGGAATTGGTCATAAAAAATCACAGGCTGTGCTCTTTACTAGCTTTTAACATATCTGTGGCGCTTGACTCAAATACTACCTAATGACCAAGTTCAGGACGTTATGCACAGGAGGAAAAATCTGTAGAACTAGGCCCTGAAAATACATTTCCTCCAGGTTAACATATTTTTGCTTTAATAAATAGCTGTATTACTTAGATTACTGCCTTTCAGCTCCTGCCTATGCTAAACCAGTCATAATAATGATTTTGCTTTTCATAATGATTTTCTCTCACGCATGATGTTATTAAAAGGCAGATACTCCATTATAAGTCTCATTACATTTCCTGTTAAGCTAGAATTATATATCAGATATGGAGAGATAAATGGTGATATAATTTTCTAAGAGTGACCTCAATAAAGATTTGCTAGATCTGACCTTCTGTCTAGAGAGATGCTGTGCCTGCATAGCAATAACCATATACCAGGGACCCCTCTGTTCAGAAATGAGTTCCTTGTGCAATTAGACTTTTTTAGTTTGCAATTTCTGCTGTTACAATATTAATTGGGAAGGCATTCATTATGCATAATAAAGTGTAATTAGTTCTCTTAAATAAAACTTCATTGTCTCTCATAAATCCAGTAGATCCAAGTCTTTGGAAGACATTACTTTTTCAGAAAGAGGTCAATGTGTTTATCAGTTCAGTCTATGTGAGCCTGTGATTGATGAGGCAGGAAACTACATGTACATATTTTATGTTCTTCTGCTGACACTACAGTTCTATTCTTGATGAAGTTTGAGATTTTTAGAATAACAAGTATATTTGAAAAGGAGAGAGGCAAGCTTCTGAGCAGGAAAGTACAGAAATCTCTAGATCCTTATCAAAATCATACCTTTCATCAAGAGTCTATGCATATCAGTAACTTTAAAGAATTAAAATTTTCTATTACCTCATCTAACCATGGAAAGATTTCTTATTAAATTAAATAATCTCCTTGTATGAATGTTAATTTTGTCTCCTTTACTAAATGTAATGTCTATCGATGGAAAAAAAGAGACCGTAATTTGAATAAGAAAAAATGTGTGATATGTCACTAATTCTAATTCAGGAGATACTAAAGTCAGGATGAATTACTGAAATAACTTTACAAGAAAGAAGACATAATTTAAATTGTGAAATATTTCTACTTGTCCCTCCATCACTTTCCCATGTAATAAGCCGTTTATCATGCGGATCACTTTGGTCAGTTGTGGTAATAAATGGATGCTGATTTAATGGATGGATAAAGCAAGGATGGAAGGATGGATGAATGCAAGAACAACACTAAACATACTTTGTGTCTGCACTTCTAGATACTCTGTAATCCCAGCACAGTATATACATCTCAAGAATAAGCTGAGCACTAACTCCTATTTAAGAGGAGTTGGTACAGCTCATTTTTTTTCTGTTGCTTGTGTCTTATGAAGTGTGACAGGAACATTTTTTTTTTCTTTACAAAAGCCTGGGGCGGAGATGGCGTCACCAGTTCCAGGCCCTAATTCACTACGGCTGGGTCTGGGTCACCTCAGACTAATGTGTGTCCCTCTCATGATGCTGCTGACTCAATAAGTGACAGACACTCTGTGCACATCTCAGAAAGACGCTTGGCCTATTTCTCTTCACTAACAATGAAATGAAGGAGACCTGCACAAAAAGAGCACACGCTCTTTTTCCTGAAGCACAGACTCTGAAGGAGTTCTCTGAGCCTGAAAAAAGAGGCTTGCCAAAATGAAGTTCTTACAAGTGATGAGTGCTTTTCTGAGCTACTCTGAACTCTCAGACTTGTTCTTCATAAAAGCACTCCACATCCCTCCTACCCCCTTTCTTTGCAGCAGGACATGCAAAAATAAAGGGAGAATTCCCAGAGAGAGATGATTAAACTTGTGATATAAGTCCTGAGGTCTCTCTATATAAGAAGAGTTAATACTATTCTACTGCTTGTTTGCAATGTCCTTATATCAAGTACTAATCCTTTCTGTCCCTGAAAGGAATTCCTCTTCGCTTCCTCCATACATAATTTGGCACTGAGGTGCATAAAGTTCTCAGGTGTGTTGTTAGAGGGTGCATCTACATTAGGATTTTAATTCAAGAATGGAATGCAGCTTTGGAACAAATGGTCCCAGTTAATGCAGTGCAAGTGGCATCTTGAAGAAGCTACAGGCTGAGTGAATGGCTTTCCTTGGAAGGGACTAGCCCAGAAGATATGTTCCAGCTGCATCCTTAACATACTCCCATGTACTCCAGGGGCAGTAGTTCCCCCAGACTTTTGTCCTGTTGATGATATTTCATCAGTGTTTTGCTCTACAAATCTGTTCTTTTTAGGTTGCATTATTTGCATATGGGTAGATATAATGAGTGTGCCCAGTTTACACGCTCAGAGTTAAAGCAAACCTAGCTCTGTCATCAGAACAAATGTTTTTCTTTCTCTGGGCTCTTTGTCAGGGAGTATTGCTGGAGAGGTGAAGTGTATTCCTCACACATAATATAGCACATATCTACTTTAAATTATATGGTAGACATCCTGTGTTTGCAGGACCTGGAAATGTTCTCAATTGTTCGCATTTCACTTCTGCTACGTTGCAAGTATCATGAATGCTTTTTCTTTTACAGGCATCATACTTCTTGCAGGGTATTAGGAAGAATTCTTTGGCATGGAAAACATGGGGAAATGGGTCTTTCAGTGGGGTCTCTATTACAGTCAGTGGGGACATGATTCAGCAACCCAGAAGGTCCCTACCAGTTCTGTGCTCCCAAGTCTCCACTGGCAAAATTGTAAGAGGAGTCAGTGGAAACATCCTAGGAGTCAGCGGTATAGATCGAGAACTAATGTCAGTGCAGGGTGCTGGACATCCTACTCACCTGTTCTCAGAAGTCACTCACATGATGACTTCCAGTCATCCTAGAAAGCAGACATAAATTGTTAACATAAAATGCAGTTTTCCTAGCATTTTCAGGAAACCTGAGTCCATCTCAGGTACAGGCTGCGTCCATCTCAAAAATGTATTGAGTATTGACAAACTTGGAGCTTTGCAACTTCCGGAGCAATTCCCATGAATTTCTTCTGAGAGTCTGTGTAAAAAATGTCACCCTGACACAGTGCAGCCGCGTTGTTACCTAAGGGAAAGTGCCTTCAGACTCACTGTTTTCAGCAACACTAATCTGAGGAAGAACTTCTTTCCTGTGAGGGTGACAGAGCCCTGGCACAGGCTGCCCACAGAGGCTGTGGAGGCTCCTTCTCTGGAGATCTTCCAAACCCACCTGGATGCCACCCTGTGCCCCGTGCTCCAGGTGTCCCTGCTGGAGTGGGGGGGTTGGACTAGATGATCTCTAGAGGTCCCTTCCAACCTCAGCCATTCTGTGATTCTGTGTAATCTACCCAAAAGGGACTTTTATTTCCAGAAAAGATAACGTTAGGAATTTAACTCATCTGTCTCAAGATGATGCTTCAAGCAAGAGTCAATTACTGATGCTGTGGACTGGTCTTGGATTTTTTGGGGGAAACTTTTTCAAGCGTGGAAAAAAGAAACATGTCTCTGTCAATTGTAATTATTTCATTTCTCTCTTGTTTCCACAAAAAAAAAAACCTTTTTCCCCCATCAAAACACGATTTATTTTTTATGCAGCAAGAAAAACAAATTAATGAATCTTACGTGACAACATAATAGAGATAGACTTTCTAAGATATTCTGTTGTTACCTGACTTAGAAAAAAAACCACATATTTTAACTTACAAAATTTATTTTTTTCAATGTTTTTAAACCTTGGGTCAGACGTTCCTCAGAGTGCTTCTAGCTCTGCATGAGCCAGTCAGCTAAAGGATGTCTCCACCAGCACCTGGCAGACCCTGGCCTTGCTCTGAGCAGTCCTGGCAGCGCCACGATGGGTCCTGAGGAGCACGTGCCCCATGTGTTTCCACGAGCAGCCCCACTCAGAACTGGCAGGCTGTGGCACTGATGCCACATGGACTGGGCCATACACAGCCTGGTAGCCTCAGTCTCTCTTTGCCAACCAATCTTGCAGTTCAGGAAACTGAGAAAAGCACATTTCCACCTAAGGTTTTTTTCTGCTAACTGTTGAAGTCCGTTTTTACACCAGTAAAACTTCTCTCACAGCTTCTGTGAGGAAATCTAAGGAATAGGTTTGTTGTGGTGTCATTGCAAAACCCACACGTACTTTGTATTTTTAATCCCATGGTCGTATGTTCTCTATTTTGCAGTATTTTACTCCCCAGTCTGACTGTATGAACAGACTCTGCCCATCCATTGTAGACCATTCCCTCCATTTACTCCTGTGCAAACAGGTCTCTGAAATGCAACATAGTGGCATAACATTGTCCTTTTGTTTCTCGCTCTCTCTCTTTTTTTTTTTTTTTTTTTTTTTTTTTTCAATGCAAACCCTCACTTATTTCCTTAATATTTCTCTAGGAAATAGTCCTTTGTAAAACCTCTGTTTGTTTCCCTCGTAGTCTCCACAGAGCTGTGGACATTATGAGCCCTACTTCTTTCCAGGTTTTACTGATTCTTTACTTAGCTCTGTACTAACACAGAATTTACAGGGGAAAAAAGTACATAGCTGGTTGGGAGGGTTATGGATGTGTTTGGGTGGGCAACAGGGAAAGGGCTGGCATGATGCCAACATGCCGGTGTTGTGGGGAGGTCTTAGGTGCCTGCTACTCGTGGTAGTTCTCAGGCATGCTGAGTTATGGACTCATCTCCCCCATAGCAGGGCATTTATTCAAGTTACTGAGTATGTGTTGCAAAATCCCCCTTTTCATTACTGTGGGGACTGCCTGCAGTACCACAGCTCGCCACCGCCTCCTTGGCAGCAATATGCTTCCAAAGGAATATGAGACAGTGCTGGTCAAGGTGTGGGGTCAGCCAAAACACTCGTTCTGCTGCTGGCCTTAGTTCTCTCATTTTTTTTATCACCCCATTCCTTCTAATAGCTTTTCTCTCTTGCACTTTTGTCACGCGTATTTTAAATAGCCATTCCACTTTTTTTGGGTGTGCCTTGGTAAAAATGCATGTGAGGGCATTCAGCCTAAATAGCAATTTGACTTTTGACCAAAGCATATATTTTTTCTAGTTATACATATTATACATATTAAATTCTAGCCTACTGATATACATATTAAATTCTAAGCTACTGTTAGGTTGCAAGCATCCCTATTATAATCTGCATAACTCCACCAGTGTCAAGTTCCCAGGTAGGATTTTGAAGAAAACAATTTATGGTATGATTTTGCTGGGAGAAAGAAGATCTTCATTTAAACTTAGTATCTTCTTGCACTAGCATTTCCTGTATTTGCTATATATATATATATTTTTTTTATGACATAGAGTAGTTCCAGCGACATACAAGTGTAGACTGGAAAGACAATCTTGTACAGTCAGTAATTTTATTGATCATGTTCAGTTTTAAATTATGGGGTAAAGGACCTAATCTACAAAACCTTGGATTTATGCTCTGAAAATGAGGTATAAATGGAGCTATGAGGAGTCATATTAACTTTTTACACTGCTTCTGCACAAGGGTGAATTATTAAACAAGGGGTAAGATGGCCTTCCTGTTACAACCTTTTATAATCTGGCTACTCAGATGGGAGATAAAAAGGGGGAAATTAACAGGGTAGAAACAAATGCCATTTTTTTGTAAATGGAAATCTGGCTGAATAGTGAGTATTTCCACAAACTAAAGAAAATGTGTTTTGATTATATTCAAGACATTTCTGCTTTCCTTTTCTGTAAGCGGCCTAGCAAGTAGCTGCTCTGATTGTCATGCTCACAAGGAAAGTAAATCCCAGGGAAGCCTATGAAGAATAGTGCTGGTTTATGAAGGGCTATTCACACAGCAAAGCCAGTGTGAGGGATCACTCTTCTCCGACGTACCTCCTAGTATAATTTCTCTTGGTACAGAATGCTCTTCACTGGGGAAGGAGGTGGTTTCGAGCTGTCACCACAAGCCATCTCCTCTTGCAGCGCTCATTGACAAAAGCAGGCAGCAGCTACAACCTTCAGTTCAGCTCAGCAAGAGCTACTCAGTGCTCAGTATTTTTAAAGAGCCAGGTAATTAGAACACACTTGCAGGAAGATTTGTGTCTTGTCATCATGTTTAGGCAGGAAAAGGGGTGCCAAGCTGGCTTATCATATTAAGGAATTAATTGCTTCTGAATAGATTGTTTACTACTTTATTTTAAAGAGCCAGTCACCCTGATTAATTTTGTATGCTCCCAGAGAAGCTGGTAATTAGTGGAAGAGAAGTATATAAAAACAATATCTATCAAGAGTATATCTGGAAAAGGTATTTCTTCATAAAACTTTACAAACTAAAGACTTATTTTTCTTTCTTTCCTCTCCTCCTAGTTCCACCTGGTGTTTCTGCATGGTATTGCTTTTTTTTTTTTTTTTTTCTCTCATTTTAAAACTTTTTTCAGTGTTAAATATTCATAAGCAATGTTTATGGTGCTAGATACTCCAGGCTGACTTATTCTCAAATCAGCTTGCTGTGAATGCTTCAGACTGCTTTTTAAGCCCATGCTGGCAGAATATACAAGTTAGTCTGTAGCACTGCCTAATATAGGAGACCTGAAGCATAAAAGCAGTTTGAAGAGCAGTATAAAGATGAGGGGCAAGGGGGTTCTTGGGAACGCAAATGATGATGTGAACCAGAAATGTTTCAGCATTGCTTGAATAGCATATTGCCAAGCTGATGGAGGTTAGGACACCATCTGTACTATTTTCTGTTATCTCCCCTACTGTTAGGTTACTAGATAGGAACTCTTTTTATAGTAAATTTTGTAGTTCCCACCTTTCTAGTATTTGTCTACTGACAATGTAGTGCTCATGCTCTGGAACTGCTATTACCAGGCACTTGCAGTCCTAGGCTTAAAAATATAGGTACTACAGAGTTTTTCTAGATATGAGTCATTTTTGAATTTTAATTCTAAATATATACAGGAGGAGGATAAAAATATAAGAAGAAGCTAAATATCACATGTGAAAGGACTCTTTCTATTCCTCTTTGCATTGGGAAAGCAATTATGCCAAATGACCAGGGGATCATTTGCTGAGTTACAGTTGCGGTGAGTGAAATTTTGAAAGCTCCTCTGTCGAGCATCGGAGCTTGTGCTGTGGAGAGCTGGCCGGCGGCTCCTCCTCCTACTCAGTTGTATATTAAAGTCGAGAAAACACAAAATTGTTTTTGGTTGCATCCAGTCAGTCATTGATTGGGGAGAAAAAGTATTGATCTATGCCTACCATCTGTCTAAGACATCATACTGTGCAGGTATATTTAGCCCTGGATTCAAGGTTGGTGGATGTTCATTTTAGAAATTACATCCCTGCAAGATGGTAATCCTTGCAGATTCTGCCTATGAATGAAGCATCAAAAGATCTTTCCCTATGCAACAGACCATACTGTAATCCTGGCAAGTGGGCCCTTATTAAAGCACAACTTAGGACTTTATTTATTATTCATGAATACATTATAATGCCTTCTAAAATATATTCTGCAGCAGGTAATCTAGCATAGGAGAAACAAAATTGTATCTAATGCATACATCTCATTAAAAAAGGCACTGAAAAGATATTGTAACAGCCTACCTCCTTAGCAGTGGCAAAGTGCTGCATTATAGATTAAAACAACACAAACACTTACAGTTTCTATAGTGTTTCACTTTTATTGGATGTATGTTGCTAAGAGACAAAATTGAAATGTCTCTTTTGAACCTGAAGCCTCTTGGGAGAATGGTATTGCATACGTAGTAAATGTTTTTCACTTTAGGAAGCATTAAATGGTAGGCCAGGAGAAGCACGAGGGTTCATTAGGATTGCATGTGTTCCAATCTACTGCCAATGAACCCAACTATTACAGTAGTAAAAGCTATGTAAGGAGCTTCTGCTCATTCTGCTTTGAAGTGTTGACAGCTGCTTGTTTGAATATTAATAAAGTCTATTGAGTTATTCCCTGCCTGTATTGTTTGTAGCTTGAAACTGTGAAGACTTCTCTGTGTATTGCCTCTTTATGTTTCTAAGTATATGCCTGACTGCGGAGATGGTACCCATTTTGTTCCTAGAGATGCTATGCCTCATTATGGAGAAAATTACATCCTTGTGCTCCATTAAGCATTTATTTTGGCAGTGTTGTTGGTTACTGTTTCCCCTATTTGATTTAAATAAGTCAGTGCTGATTGAGAGAACACGTGTTTTCTCTTTATATATGGCAATTAATTGTTATTCTTCCAAACTTTTACGAGTAAAAGTCAAACTTGTTTCTGAATCAAAAGCAAAAGAATAAAACTTAATTCTCCTTTTAAAAGGCATTTATTACATCAAAAACGTGATACAGGAACAAACAGCTTTACAGCTCATCGTATTTTTTCCATTCATGCTTTCACTGCAGATGGTCTGTTATTTTGATCATGCATCGACCGACTTGGTGCCACAGCAGCAGTTTCCGCTGCGTGAGCGTGCTCGTTTGGGGATAACTCAGTCACAGAGAGCGGTAGCCCCCAGCCTTCTTGGTGGCGTGAGATGCTGCCAATGAACAGAGTGAAATGTCTCCTTCGGAGTCGAAGCCTCTTGGTAGGTGGGGAACTTCTCACAGCAGGTGACAACCATCCCTGGGGCACCTCCATGGCCTGAGCAGCCCTGCTCTGGCCAGGCACGCTGCTGGCCATGGATGTCCTGGATGGTCCTTGAGGGAAAAAGGAGGCTGGCAGACAAGCCAGTTGTCTTGGCTGGCTGCTCTAAGTTGCATAACCCTCATTAAAAGCCAGAAATAGTGAGCATCTCCTGCTGAACACATCCTGATGTCTCTAAGGGCACATAAACCTGAGAAACTTAGGTGCTAAGTTTCTAGCAACAACTAGAAGACTAAAGGAAGATTAAACAACCATTTTTTAAACTCCAGAAAACTGAAAATAAGAAACCCAGAGATTAACGACAGCAATCTCTTCAATGGATTTCTCTAAAACAACTGGACTGTCTTTTCATCAGTGATGGGGCAGCTTTAAAGTAATGCGTCTTCTTGCACATGAGACAAGCAAACCTTACGATGCTGTACCTGGGCCTCTGCTAGTGAGGTACTGTGACTCTGTGAAGTGCAATGGTGCCACCGAAGTTGTGTGCTCCTTGCTGCTGCAGTAGCCTCGTATTCTCATATCAGCAAAGGATCACAAGAAAATACTTGGCTAGATAGACTCAAAGGTCTTTTGCTAACGAAAATCTATATGGCCAAGCAAAGACAATCTAGCTGAATTTCTGAACTGTGAAGAAGAGAAATAAAATGCATTTTTTATCATATTAAAGAAGTGATTCCTAGAGAGGGCATAGAACTAGCAGATGTCATTCTACCTATGACCTAAAAAAGCTCCCCTGGACTAGAATAATATCCTTCCTGAGACTTTGATGCCATCAACTCAACTCCACCAAGATTAAAAGCTGCTTGCATAATTTTTGCATAACTTAAAGATCTCATAAATGTTTGAAGCTACCTTTCAGTCTTTTCAAAAAAAAAAAAATAGTAAAAGCTCAAATTTTAACTTTATAAAAGCCCAAGCTAAATCTTGACAGCCACGCAAGGGGAATACTGCATATTGGCAGTGCAGTGTCTTATCATGGGGCTGGATGTGCCTTGAAAACTGCGTAAAAGGCAACGCCTGCTTGACTGCCTCCACATCTGGAAAAAGCTCCAACTACCCAAAATGTGATAAAGCTCCTGGAAAAACTGCAGTGGTGGATAGCTGGCTCCCTAAGGCTGGACCCAATATCTTGTCCGAGGAAGTCCCATTTTAGTTCACACGTTTACGGAGATAAACCCCTAATGTTTTCCTAAGACAGAAGAGTTTTAATGCTTATATGCCTTTTTTTTTTTTTTTTTTTCTTTTTAGCAATTTTACAGTCAAAGTGCTGCGGATTGTTCCTTCTCAGGGTAGTTTTCATCTGGAAGAGGTTCGTGGTGACTGGCTCCCTGCACAGATTATCCAGGCCCCAATCCGGGTGCAAGGAGAGGGCAAGAGCCGTCAGCCAGGGCTAGAGGCAAAGACAAGGCTGTGCAGATGCTGAGGCATTTTTTATTTTTCTTTTGGTGTTATAAGCCTGTTGAGGGAAATTTAAACATCTTCCTCAACCACTCTTCTAAATTGTCATTAGAAAAAAATCAAGAGTCTAAATGGATTTTCTGACTGTCTTATGGGAACCTCAGTCAGACACCCCAGGCCTTGATGCAAATATTAATTAATTTATTATTAATATCATTTAGATATCCACGAGTGCCTTAATTCTTTGCATCAAAATGTAAATATTGCAGGTAAAGCAAGCACAACTGAAGGATCTTTTAAACACAGAGAGAAAATGCAGTAGTAAAAACAGATTGCTCATTCTAAAATAATAACAATGCTTAGCAATTTTGTAATGCTTTACTAGTTTTTGAAGAATCGCACAAATAAGAGCTACTCACTCATTATTTAGGAGGCAAAAGTTCTCTAGCTGTGTAAACTGAATAGTTATTGTGCTGTAGATCCTTGCAAGCAGAGCAAGAATAAAAGCTAGAAATTAGAGCAATTTCTATATAATCTAATAGATTCAGGGTAACATTTGGTGTAAGACTGGAAACAAGCTACCCAGGTTGCAGGGCAGCACGTAAGTATATGAAGGCAAAGCTGAAGGTTTAACTGATCCCAGAAAACCGCTTCAAAAACCAGTACAGATACAGCCAGAGACAACAAAAACTGTCAGACTTTCCTGTTCTGAAGTGAATAGCAAGAAAACATCACGTAAAAAAAACCCAAAAAACTATGAAAACAGAACAGACTTCAAAAAAAAAAAAAAAAACACTGAGTCATTACTAGTATACATTATTATAATTTAAGTACAACTGCAAATGAAATCTTTGAAAGCATCAATATCAGTTTATTCTCCTGCCACAGCATTTTGCCTTTTTGAGTCTCTTTTTGTCCCCAGGTACTTTTCAAACCTAATGAATCCAGAAGGATTTTTTTTATCCACTGTGGGAACAAAGTCACTTCCATAACTTGAAATAGAAATTCCTTAACAGCTGTATCTTAAAATAGACTAACAGAAGAACGTGTGGCAAATTGTGCAACTCCATGGGCTGTGTAAAACAGCACCTCTTCTTAAGAACAATATTATTAATGTGAATTTATTAGTTCACAAGTAATTACTTTACACTTCTAATCTGAAGCTAGATGCTTTGGCTGCTGAGGCAGGAAAACTGGTAAGTAAATCTACATTTTTTAACAAAACCAAAAACTGTTGTGTCTTTTGTATCTCCATTGCTTTCTATATGCTTTTTCTCATACTTCTGAGTATTTCCTCTTCTTTCTTTCTTTATTTTTTATTTTTCACACTTCTTAATACTCTGAGTATTTAATTCCTTAAAATTTAATTGTTCCTATGGTCTCTTTGGCAACAAGAGAAATTATGTGTGATCATTTTTACTTTTTCTCTGCACCTTCCAGTCTGCCTGGCTCTCATCTAGCCCAGATACAGAGGGACGTATAAAGACATGCTCAATTTTAAGGTGTGAAAATGCTTTTTGACACCAAAGGCTGTGACAACTCAGTTTTATTTTTCTTGTCTCATAGTCCCTCCCTCCTCTTCATGGAAGGGGTTTTTTACTTTTCTCTCATGTAATTTCTCTATAAATCCTCCCTTCCTTTAATTCTTTCCTCCTTTCCTTTTTCCTCACCTCTTTTTTTTCCCCTCATTTTTTCCTTTCTCTGGGTCTTCTCAGGTTCCTGGGCTCTTGATGCTTTTCTTCTGCTCCTCTTCCATGTGCCTCCCTTGTGGGCTTCCTCCCCTCCCGCGTGCCTGAAGGCTGCCTCACCTCCTGCTGCTGCTGCTGCTGCTGCTGCTGCTCGCAGAGCCCTGCTGTGGCTTCCCTTTCTCGGTGGGGACAGGCCGTTTGCGCTCCCCAGGGAGCATCACCAGGGATTTTGGTGCAGATGCTTCTGTGTTGGGTCTGCAGCCTCATGCACCGAGTATTTTCCATGTTTGCACCCTTTAAAAGCTGCAGCAACGCCAGTGGCACTTTCCTGGGTTGATGTGGGAGGAGGTGGCCGGTCGGCTTGTCTGCAGCCCCGCAGCGCCCAGGAGGGAGGCAGGAAGCAGCTGCTGCTCCCGGGCTCAGGCTGCACCCAGCAGTGCAGCCCGAGCATGCGGCCGCTCCAACAGTGCAGCGGGGCAGGGGCGCGCATGTTTCGAGAGTGGTTTTTCAGCTTTCACCTTCGAAACAAACTAGCTGCAATGAGGAAAGGGCTGTGTGTTTCACTCCCAGTGCCTGGCCTGTCCCTGCTGAGGCGATGCCTGTTCTCCTCAGAAGTTCTCTGCCACATTTTGTGAGATAGTTTTACCCTGATACCGCGTTTTGCATCTCTTTAAGCATCGGTTTTACTTAAACCAGTTCAAAGCTGCTCAGCTGGGGATTCCCTTCTGCAGGGACACGGGCCGCGCGAATCCGGCCCCACCAAGAGTTTCTGGGGCCAAAACCAGCAGGAGCCACCAACTCCCCCCCGAGCAGCCGCCCGGCCCCACGGGGCGCGGAGGCGCCGCCCGCAGCCGCCAGGGGGCGCCGCGCTGTCGG
>VZSV01000163.1:146162-254360 GCA_013398735.1 Nothocercus julius | reverse complement strand
AAGGTGGGTGCCGGGGGCGCGCGGGTCCCCGCCTCCCTCCCTTTCCCCGTCTCCGTATCCATTTGCTTTATTTCCCTCGGCTGCATGGAGCGAGCGGCCGTCAGGCTGGAGTTGCCCCCTGCGCCGGGAGCGCGGGGTCGTTTTTGTGCATGGGGCGCGCGGCGTGTTGGAGCGCTGCAGCGCGGGCATGTGGGTTAGTGTTTGTAAGAAGCGCTTGGTCTTGCTCCGTTTAACATCAGTGGCCAGGGGTTCGGTGACTCATCGGGGAGCAACACCAGCTGCTCCTGGTGTTCTCCGTTACGTAACACAATAGCGTAAAATTCGCTATAGAACCTCTTTAAGGAGACTTTGGGACAGAGACGCTCTGAAGACAGAACTTTGTCTTGCCTCTCGTGTCATGTATACAGAGAAGATGCATTTAATTACCTTGATCTTTCATGAAATCTGCATGGGCTGGCTTTTGGCTTGGAAAGGTCAGTGCTGAGATCTCCAGTGAAGTTATGTTGCTACAGTAGATGTTTCAATTAGTTCATTTCCTCATCTCTCTCCTTTTTTTTTTTTTTTCTTTTGAGAAAAATGAATGGACCTGTGCAGGCATTTTGAAGTTTTGCCTTCAGGAAATGATGGCAAATACCATACATTGTTCCATAAAATTCAGTTTTGGAATCTAAAGTGAAATATGATTGTAAGATTTCTGGAAGGGCAGGTCCGTTATAATCTAGCCATAGACCATGTCAATATTCAGATATTTAATAATGATTTTCAGAGCTTAAAGGTAATGGAAGGCAGCGGGCTACTGCCCTCTGCCTTTTTTGCTTGTGTATTTTAGGGACATGCATTTCAGCTGAACTTTGACTTGCTGCTTCTTCGCAGCAGGCAACTTTTCTGTCATCAGAGTTTCAGCATCACAGAAAGGGGAGTTCACATTCATTAAGGTCTTCAATGAGCGATGTCCTCCTGCTCCAGCTTCCCTTAAGGGTGGTAGGGTCTGTGGGGAGGACTGACTGACTGCACATGCAGGAGGACCCTTGGTGTAGCATCAGGGGCTTGCAAACATCCAGCAAGAGGATGGACTCTTGAATCCCAGTTAAGACGGGATATTACAGAGAAAACTTGAGTCCTCATTCCAGGAAAGGCTTGGTGGGGAGGCTAAACTGAGTGTAATGTTACATGCTAATGCAAGTTTTTAGAGGAGGGAATTTTAATTGTTTTAAGTTAATTTGGAAGATTTTTAAGAAGGCATTTGCCTCACCATTACTGCAAGACATGGTTTAGTAGAAAAAAAAAAAAAAGTTTTGCTCTTTTCCTGACTTTGATTGACCAACACTTCAGGGAGCATCCTCAGCTCTGCTGTGTCTGTCGGTAAGAGCAGTTATCTGTCTGCATTTGACAGAGAGTAACATTGTTCGTGACCTTAGAGGCATGTTTTAGCTGTCAGGGTTAACAGCTACTTTTTTTTCCCCTGGCAGGGGCTCACGGGTGGCTCTGGGCAGTGGGTCTGTGGGGGCAGAGAGGTCTGTGGAAGTGCTGGTTTAGCCTCTGGACTGACCTCACGATTTTTTCATGGAAAGTAATGCAGGGTGCTTGATCCTTACAAGGTTCATCACAGTGAAAGAAAGTCTGAACTAATCTGCTTAAAAAAAAAAAAAAAAAAAAAGGCATCAAGGGAGAATAATCCTCCTTGAAGCTGCTGATGGGCTGAGCTGTCCTGGAAAAGCTGCACTGAACAGTACATGGTGCAAACCTGCTTAGAATTGGGCTTTTTTGGATGCTGGTGCCAAATCATAAACCTTTCGGTCTTTTCTTAGTCCTTGACAGCCTGGTTCTCCTGGAGAGAGATGAATTTTTTTATTTTTTTTTTTAATTTCAGATATTACTGTAGATTTGCAGCCTGGAGTTTACACTGTTTTGCTAATTAATACCTTTCATTTTAGATAATGCAGTGTATAAAATGAGACATACCATTATGGTTTATTTTTTGGTTGGCATATCAGCTGCAAATAGGAGAAATTTAATGGCACAGAGCCAAGGTCAGGTCACTTCTCTCAGCCTTCACTCCCGTGCAGAAGATCCTCAAACTGCTATGAGAAAACTACAGCAGAGATAAGTTTCTGTGAGAATTTTAATTAACCTTGTAAGAAGGAGCAGAACCAGTTCCACATCGGTGTTACGTCTGTGTTTTATCTTATGCATCTTACACTTAGGGGAAGTCTCTGCTGCAGAGTTGATATATTCTCAAATCGGCGAATGTTGTCTAACACTTTGGCAAAACTCTGGGGATGTTTATGTTTCTTTCTCTGGTCTTCAGGAATTACCTCCTGACAGCTTCATAGAGACTTAATGACAGTCTATCCAGAGTGCTGAAACTGCGAGCAAAAGGGACTGGGGATTAATTAGTTGAAGTGGCGGTGGGGTGAGAAGTTGGCCAGGCCAAGAGCATTTTTTTCAGAAACATTTCAGAAATAATGTAGCTATTTGAAGATATGCTATACCTCTTACACGAGAGATCTGAAAGTGTTGTTTACCTACTAACGTCCGCTTGAAAAGATACTCTGGATTCTATTTGCATCGAGTGAGGTGTGACCTCTGATAAGGCAGTTTGTCTCTCAGTGTCTCTATTTCTGCCTGAAAAAAAAAAAAAAAAGACAAAAAGATGGTCCATTTCTGAACCGTGCAAAATGTTTGGGGATATTCGCATTACAGATGCTATGTAAATGTGAAGTATTGTTGTAGGCTTGCAAGCTGAAAGAGCGCACTAGAAGAGCCGAGGCAAGGAAATTCAGAAGCGGTTAGAATGAGGCCACCCCAGGGGATAAAACAGGAGGCTAAGAGTGGTTTGTAATGGTAGTCGCATTGCACACAAGGTTATAATTTATTGGCTCCTCTGTCTCCATTACCACTGTAGAACCGCTTGGGGAATTCAGGTTCTGTCAAAGTAAATGGCTCCCTTAGACCGTTGAGATATTACGGTAGATCCAGGTTCTTTAGGGTTTTTTTTTGTTTTGTTTTACAATTATTGGAGTTTATCACTTAGGGATTTTTTTTTTCAGTAGTTCTCAAGACAGAATACACAGCTAAATGCATGCAAGTCTCGGACAATTTCTTCACAAACCAGTCATCTTCCACTCCAGGTGCAAGGCTTGTTGCCAGCTTCCTTTAAACGCAATCCGAGAATAACATTTACATGACAAAGAAACAACTATAAAAACAAAATGTGACTCATGGTTTTCCCTGAAGAGGGGACATGACTGGAGTGACAGATCCACATGTGGTGCATCCTCAGAAGGTGCTCAAGGTATCAGCAGAGAGTAGGATGGGCACATGAGGAAGATGATGTGTCAGCGAGTGTGGATGAAGTGAGCAATGGGTTGCCTGCCCTCGTGCTTCCCTGATGCTTCCTCCATGAACTGGATTTGCAGAGCCTATTTCACTGCCCAGGTGAAAGTTATTGACTGCCCTTGCTTTCACTGAAAATTTGCAAGCAAAGCCTTAATCTGTTGTCTGCTCTTTTCGGCTGCTCTGCTTATAGAAATTCTCTACAAGAGACACTGAATCATTACTTTTTATGAGATCCCTGTCTCACCCTACACTGTCTCTATGTTTTAGGAGTAGAAGTTGCAGTCGTTTTCCACTGCTGCGTTTCCTTATTGAATAGACTTTCATCTGTGTGAAGATCAAACACGGGGTTTTACAAGAGGAAACAAATGGAGCCCTGCGTCTATATGCATTTATTTCCATAGTGAGCATCAGAGGGTTGAGCTGGACACAGACTTTGTCTCGGGCAGAAGAGAATTTTGCCCTTGGCTTTTTAATTGCCAGATTTGCATAGAGGAGAGCATCATTCTGTTCGCCAGTGCATGGTGTGCATAGGCAATAGACTTGAGTTTATTTTGCTTTTTATCTCTGATTTATTTTTCATCTGGTACCGTAGTTTTGCTGGCCAATCTTTGAAGTTTGTCTTAATGTCATTAAATAGGACTAATATTCCGTGTATCTAAGTGTTTGATCTTGAGGGTTTTTTTACTATCTTGCAGAAGGCTAAAAAATGTGCTTCAGTTCATGAAGTTAGCAAGCCTACTAAAGGGTACTGTAAAAAATATAATGAGGAATATTTCAAATCCCAACAATTAAAGATGTGGTCACAGAAGCAACTGTGCACAGGAGAGGGGGAAGGCTGGGGAGATGAGTCAGATAAATTCATAATTCATATTTATTTTAGAAATACTATAATTTTCAGGTGTCGTCCTGATGCCTATTGTGTTTTACAAATGCAGAAGAATCATTTCACCTGGCTTGTGGCTACTGCGGTAGCCTGAGCGGCGAGCGCCGCGCCAGTGCTGTGACCGTCCGCCCTGCTCCTCGCTCCTAATCTTATCAGCTCAGGCGGGCTCCTCTCGCTGGCCTGATGCCCAACAGGTCAGACCCGATAGCACTGCTGGCTGCTAATGCAGCTGCATCCGTACTCACAGGGCAGGGTGAGAAGCTCTGCGTGAAGCAGGAGCTCTTCTAGACCAAGCAATGTCCATTCAGTCCACAAACATAAACTACAGTATTTTAGTTATGCTGGAGGAAGATTATGCACTCTAGAGGAAGATTATGTACTCTAGGAAGGTCTTTTATCATCACTTATTTAATAAGCTATCTCTTAGTTTTATGTTAAAAACCCAATTACTGTTTCAGCTGGGAAAGTGTCTGGTTGATTCTCAAGTTTTATGCTGTTATATTTAAAATCTCCTCTTTAATATCACGATTTTGTTCAACATTTCAAGCTTTCTCTGTAAAGAAGCACTCCTTAAGTTTCAGGAAAAAAAAAAGGCCTAATTCCCTCTTGCACTTAAGTAACCCACTTCTAAAACCAGTAACTGGGAAATCACTTCCTCCTGTAGTCATACATAATTCCTCGTTACGCTGTGAAAGGGCACTTTTAAATGATAGTTTATTCTAAATAATATCTCTAAGCACCACAGCTCTGTAATTGCTGACCTCTGCTCCCCTGCCTTCATTCAGTTTTCAGGGACGTGGTGACTCCTGTGTCCAAAGTTGTCCAACGTGCACGTGGTTTTGGCTTCCTAGCGGTCACTCATCACGTGTGGAGCTGAATCTTGGCTTGTGCTTCCAACCTGGTCTTGTGAAAACCTGATGTTTTGCAACAGGTTTTCCCAGTCTGGGGCAAGCTGTCATGGGAAGAACCCAAGACGAGTCCGGACAAAGATAAACTAGGGGATTGGAGAACGCTGCGTGACCTTGGCCTTGCCCCAGGTCCATGGCAGCTGCATGACGGCAGCTGGGAAGCAACATAGGGAAACGCCGTGCCAGCCGGGAGCCACCAAGTTATGCTGACGCTGCTGCTCCCCGTCACTGTTGCTCGTGTGTGGGTTTGACGTGTGTGGCTCCGTTGCCGTGTTCCTCAGCAGTGATGCTAAACTCATTGCCTCCTCTTTCTGGGAATTTTTGCTTTATGCCGATAGAGAATTGATGAAGAACCTTCAAATTTTGCTTGAGTAGCTTTGTGGAAAAAAAAAAAAAAAACCACTGTGTGTGCCTGATAATTTAATCTAATTTTCCTTGCATGTAATTTGATCCTTTTTATTCAGTTAAAAAGAACAAACATTAATTTGAAGATGTACACGAGATGTCTCTTAGTGCAGGGGAAGTACAGAAGGAGGGAATACTGCATTTCGTATCAGAAAGAAAGGCGTTTTGTTTTTAAAAGCAGGGAGAAAAATGTGAAACATCTGGAATGAAGAGCGTGCTCTTTCTAGTTTAATTCCACCCATTCCAAGGAATATATGGTGTGCTTTACTGTCAGCTGAGGTCCTGGTTTAAGGCGGGTGATGCACAATATTTGGTGGCTTTACCACAAGGCTGGCTTTGCCTTCGCCTCTTCCCCAGCTGTTTTTTCTCTTCTGCATGGTGCAGCTGAACCAGATGGAGGAACCGATCCATCTGGGAAATGATCTGGAGGAAAAATCCTGCCCTGAGCTGTGCATAGGTCTGTGCTTGGAGTCCAGCTGGATGCGTGACGCTGGGCTTGGCTTGGCTTGGCTGTCCACCTCCGTAGACGAGCTATGGGCTAAGCAGTGTCATGGAGCACAATCAGCTTGTCTCCCCATGGCTTTCCTGCACTTTCGAGGCATAGGTTGGCCCCTCTTGAAGTTTGGTTCCTTGCTCCATCAGAACAATTTAGATTTTCCACACAATGGCTCTGGTTGGGCTGGGTTTACCAAGCAGCGAGCGCTGATGAAGAACACGTGCCCTGGTGAAAATGTCACTCTTGCTCCTCCAGGAGGTCCTGATCCTGTCCTGTTTTGGAAAGGGGAAAGCTTAGTGATCCTTTGCAGATTCCAGAGGACTGTGAGCTTTGTTAATTAAAAAAAAAAAAAAAAAGAGGGAGAGATGGGACTGTTTTCTTTTGCCATGGTAATACCATAATATAGGAGGAACGCTGCAGGATTCCATGTGTGCTCATGGAGATGATGGGACAAAGGCATCCTGTTCGTGACATGCAGCTGCATCTCATGTCAGAGATACCTTAGTGATTTGTGTTAGTGGTGATTCCTCCCTCTTGTTGGCTCTCAGCTGGAATATGATTTACAAGACAAGGGAATTTAATGCCGTATATAGTTAGCGAGTGCCTTTCTGTATACAAAATTATGGGAAGAGGCTGCTTCCTGGGCTATGATTAGAAAGTCTTTCCAGTAATACAGCAACAGGCACAAGATTATTCGGCTGAGTTAACGGGAACTTTACTTTCCCCTCTTTTTTAAAAAATCAGATCTAAACAATATGAATTTCCCCGTACCAATTTTTAAGTGGCTTGCTTGCATGAGAAAGCAAATGCTAGTTTTAGTTAAAGAAAACAGTGTTTTAGCAGACTGGCTAGATTGCTATCAAAATGTTAATGATCAGTTCTCCTGCAGTCTCAATTATTTTTAGAGGAAGGACTAGAATAGACACGTCTTCTGAACACTATTGATTTAAATATGTATTACTAGCTCATTAAGCTGTTAGAGTCTTTGTCCTTCTGGACAAAGGTTTATTAATCACTGCAGCTGATTAAAGTGGGTTTAGGGCAAGGTGTGGAGGAGAGAAAAGAGAGACCGCAGATTTTGACTGTGCAGACATGGGGGTGCTGAGGGTAAAGATGCAAAGTCCTAACCAGAAAGAGAAGGACACTAGTGTTAGGTGTGCTGCATGTTAACTGCCTTCCCTGTGACAGCCAAAGAAGTCAGCCAAATACAAGCACTGTCATATTTACTTTACTAAATTGCAGTCTCTGTAAATATTAGTGAACATGTTTACTTGCAGATTATTTTCAGACTAATTCCAATAAAAACCTCTTCCATGAGCTACTGTAAAAAGAAATGATTTTATGAATTTAGTTTTTGATTTGTAATTTAATTTTGAGACAGCTTGTAATAGGCCAACCTTTCATTTTGCCTAACTTCTTACATATTTTGAAATGCTGTAGCTTGTTCAAAGTTTACTGTATTGTAAATCCTGCAATCAAATCAATACATTTTTATTTCAGGTGATAGTGATTGATTAGTTATATTAATCTTCTAAAATATTTTGGAAACAGAAAGATGATTTTGTTTTGAAAGAGTTTATCTGTAAATAATACATATATATATTAGTATATATGGATGGATGGATGGATGGATGGATGGATGGATGGATGGATGGATGGATGGATATTTCTGAGTTGTTTGACCGAAGCTCCTGGGGTTTTTTTGTATGCTTTTTAGGTCCATATCCAATTTGGTAAACGATGCCGCAGTGTCAGCCCGTAGTGGGCATGGCTGTATGTGCTGGTCAATGGCATTGCAGTTTCTGGAGGCCAGGGCATCAGCAGTGTGAGACCTCCTGTTCAGGGCCAGGGTGCCTGACATCCCAGACAGCAGTTTTCATCTCATTCTTCTCCTTATGTTTCCTTCATAAAAGAAATAATAAAAAGACGCTTAGAATATAGTCTTATTGCACGTTGTAACATACAATAAAAATAACAACTGACAACCATAAGGTGTTTTCTTTTTTTTTTTTCTTTTTGCTTATTCTGCTCTGTAGATATTCACAGTGTTAGATCATAGTGGAAAGCATTTGATAATTTATACTCGCAGTCAAGCAGTCTTGCAGCAATGTAAAATCAACACCAATTATATCATAAGTAAAAATCAGTGCATTATTTTCTAGAATGAAAGTATAGTACTTTTGATCTGTATTGCAGAAAGGGAAGTTTATTTTTTCATAGCTTGGGTTGTATCTGTCTATTTGATAAACACAGGATTTCTTTTTATGTGCAGTCAGGCCTCCTTGTATATGAGTGCATATTTACATGATGGGACCAGCACCTGAGTCAGTGCTTTTAAAAATAATTTTGCATACTTCAAATAAGGGGGCTGAATAAGAGTTCAACATCTGTACCAATAGTCTTCAGTCAGGAAGAGCTTATTTTATGCATGTTAATGAACAGCAGCTCAAACAGGCTGAGTTGAATGGACATCTCCCACTCATCCCAAACCTGAAAAACAAGGAAGTTAAAGGGAAAGATTTGTGTCGTCTTCCCTTTGTCCTGCCAGAGGGACAGAGAGATGTACGTAGAGCCACAAGTCTTTTTCAGCTTCCAGTTTCTGTGCTCCTGATGTTTTTTGGGTGGGTTTTGCACCATCCAAGTCTTTGTTGCTAAGCATTGCTTTTACTTACTCCATTTTTTAAGGATAGGGAATGTTGCATCGATTTTGCTGCCTCCCACAGTGCGCAGCCAGAGAGCTGGAGAGCGCACGTATCTGCCCTCTGAAATGGCTTGTCCTCCTTTGAAAAATTACTATAAATAGGCATCCCAGGAGCAAACGGCTGTGTTTATTAGTGGTAACAGAAGTCCAGCTGCCAGGAATTTCCAGGGAAGGATCTTTGTTCTCATCTGCTTCTTGACATGTTCTGCTGCTTATTGAAAGCCTGCAGCATGGGGTGGGCATGGGGCTCACAAATAGACCAGCACAGGGCTCCTGCATGGGTGAGAAGTGGAGTTGTGGGCAGGAGTTGTTCATCAACCCAGTAATCTCTCAAATTAAAAAAAAAATATATATATATATATATGTACAGCTTATATTGCAGGGCTTGGCATCATCACTTCTTGCACATCATCACTGCTTTTTTGTAGGCACAGAGAGGAACCAAGAGTATAGGCTTCTTCCACGTGGATTATGAGACGCAGTAATATCAGTGATATGGAATTGCGGGGTCCAAGAGCTTCTGGAGAGGGGGTTTGGTAGCAGCTGAGGACACGGTGGCTCTGCCAAGCCCAGTCGTACTGGACAGGGCACTGCGGGAGCTTAGAGGTGGTCACCGTGGGGGTCTGGTTCTAGTGGGAGTGACAGCTTTATTTTAGGAATACAAGGGGAGCTTATCGAGGATTTGCCCTGCTGCTACTGCAGATTGGAGTTCATCGCTGTGGTCAGCAGTAAGACTAAGAATTCTCAGACTGCGCGCAAGTGTTGTTTGAAATCTGTTTCTGGGCACTGACATGCCCCTTTGCTATTGATATGTCTCTTCCTTGTCATTACAGCTAGAATGAAGTCATTGTGCTTGCGCCCTGGAATATTTCTTCAAATTAAAATTTGCTAGATCACTTTGCTTTGAGTGTTCTGCTAGTCTACAACTGGCTTAGAAAGAGGTGGCAACAACAGCCATTTCCTACTCTACAGGTAAGCCCAGGCCAAGGCTTCAAGGACAGGCCCTGCAGCATGCAAGCAAGTTGCAATGAAAGAGGAGGAGGAAGAAGGGGTGATCACCTGTGGTGATTTTTTCAACTTATAGCAGTTCCTCACTTTTCATCAAGCAAAGTTAAAAATTATGGCAGTTATCAGACTTTATAACACATTTGGAGTCTTAGATTTTTCCAAAAATCATAATAATAAAAAAAGTTAAAATGCTGTCAGTGATATCACTCTTCTAGTAGTGCTGGGTAGTTTCTGTGGAAGGATGCTGCCCTGCCAAAGGGACCCTTTTTCCGTGATTCTTTGACTCAGGTAGAGCAGGCAGAAGTGGGGGAGAACCATACACTTGTGCAGACCAATTCCCTGAGTTACCCTGAACTTTGCATGTTCTTTTATACTTGTACAAATTGGGCGCAAACTGCTTCTGACAAGAAAATTATTTTGGTTTGTTACCCACTTGCAGAGATCTCTGCTTACAGGAGAGTCTTCCCCATAGAAGGGCCAGGCTTTGCAACTATTTGATGTGGGTACTCAGGGGGGAATTCCACTCATAGTGCTAATTGTCACGGAAGGATTTTTTTAATATCAGTCCATTTCCTTGCATGTAGCATTTTTTTTTTTTTTTTAAATTAATGCTTTGCATAACCTCCAAGGGAAACTTTTTGTCCAGCACTGAGGTAAAAAGAGGCTGAATTCACATTCACAATGACAGATCAAGGGAAAATGGATAGAATTGAGGTTTCTCAGCTACTCTGATACTTTTGAGGACCATGTGCTTACTAGTCAAGTCAACTCTAGAAACTCGAGACTTAAAAGGTTTCAAATGGCAATGTCAACTCCTTGAATCAATGATTCCTTCCCAGTGCTGCTGAAATAAATATCAGCCAAGCACACAGGAAAAAAAGGACTGTGGTCAGCCTGAAATTGTAAGTGTATAAATCCAGAATGATTGGTAACAAGCCGATAAGACTAGAGTGGATCTTAGTTGAGACAGTAAGTGTGAGTTTTCCTTTTTTTCCCTCCCCTAAAGACCTTCCTTGGCTGATGAAGTGCAGTAAAAGATGCATCCGTGGCAGTATTTCACTTTGTGGAGTTGTGGAAGCTGCAGGCTCAGGAAGGGAGATCCTGACCTCTGTCATGTTCAGTAGCCAGGTTGCTCAGTAACTTTGTCTAAATGAGCTTCAAGTAAACACAAATTTGTTTTCCACAGCTCTTTTTTCAGTAATTAACGAAGGAGAGTGTGAAATATATTACTTCGTGATGGTGCTGGGCACGTGGGAAGGGAGCGAAATTCTCTCTCCGTAGTGGAGAGGATGAATAGATTCCTTCTCATTCCTGTGGGTTCTTCCCCTTTGGTCCTTGCAGCTCCCAGGTGCTGCAGATCTCAAAGGTAAGAGTGAAAAGCCCTGCTCTTGGGGCTGTTCACAGGGGCTCGCTCAGCCTCGGATGCCTTGCAGACTCTTCCTGTGGAAATCCCTGACGGAGTGTGTAGCGCATAGAGGTGCCTCAGCAAGCCCTGCTCCAAGAGCGCTGCTGGAAGAGGAGAGTCTCCTTCCGGGGAAGGGAAACTCCAGTTAGGGGATTTGGATAGTTTTTCTTCACTGACCTGATACAGATATTATTCAGGGTGATGCTTTGTGCCCTGTTACTTCATGTTAGCTCTGCCAGATGTTCCTGATTTTTCTGCTCTGATTGCCGGGAATAGATGTTGCCTTCTCCCTCTTATTCCATGAATTTACCTCCATTGCACGCACGAGGAAGAAGCAGGAAGAAATGACTCCCCTCCGGCAGAGACCTCGTGTGGAGGTCAAGTCCCTGGTAGGCGTCTTGTCCAGCTCTCCCTTTGGGAGTGGGGGGTCCTCTTATGTATTCACACATAAAAACACGCTACCTATTCCTTCACTCAGGAAAGCCCCCCAGGGCTGTCCTGCCTGCTCGGCACCTCTCGTCTCCAGCGCTGTTGCCCCGCTGCATCATCTCCATAGTCCCCAGCCTCTGCCCCCTTAGGGCAGCATCCCTCGCTGGGATGCTTTTTAGGAGAGAAGGGAAACAGCAAATGCCACTTAGCAGCTGGAGCTATAGACAGTGAAAAGTAAATATTTTAAATTGCACATATATGTATTTTACGGGGTGACAGCAGTTCAGGTCTGCGCTGTTGATTTTGCAACCATCTTGCCGCCGTGAAGATGCTATCGGGAAAATTGCATTTTCGTGTTTGGATATAATGCTTCCAAACCGAATATAGAGTTGAGCAAATACAGAATTGTTCTCTTTATTTCATTGCAGCTCTGCTGTAGAAATTCTTTGCTTTGCAGAAAGGTTTGGAATGGAAAAATTGTTTAACATCCAAAACAAGTATAGTCTCATGCTTTAATGGATTGTTTAAATTTCCCAACAGGAATATTCTGTTATTGAACAATAATAGTAAAATCTTGACCTTGCATTATAGTTCTCAGCTCCTTAATAAATAGAGATATCTCTGTTTTATACTTCTTACCTCCACAGAATGCTTTCTAAAAAGTAGTAGATAGCTCCCTTTGGACTGAGACCCTTTGGGCTTCAGCTTCTTATGTTAAAAGTGACCAACTACCAGCTTCAAGTGGTGCTATGGTACTTGATGTGCTTAAGCTCTTGTCATCATCCGTGTGTTTGCGAGGATCATAACAGACAGCCAACAACAGATTTTCTACTGGTTAAGGCGCTGTAATGAGTTTCACCTACTTTACTACATAGTAGAGCTCCATTTGGCCTATATCCAAGCTCAGTTACTTTAGTTACTGAAATTCTGTTTCCGTATTCAATTTTCTAATATTAAATTGCTGTAACATTAACTGGAAAACTACTGTAATATACTCTGCTTTTTTCCTTGTCTCTGTATATTCTGGGCTTTTCGTTTGCTTGTTTGCATGTGTTTATTTCTCCTTTGCTTATTTTCTCTTCCATTGCATCTGTGAAGCTTTTGTTCTCAATTTTCATGCCATTTGACATACGAGAGAAGCCAAGTAAAATATTTCACATTTCTGTTTCAAGTTAAGAATCAGTTTTAATGCTGAACAATAACTGTATTACAAGGAAGCCTGATGTGACCTCAGTGCCATTACAATATGCTGAAAAAAAGGTAATTTAATGGAAACAGTGGCGTATTTGAAAGTTCACTGCATGAAAATTGGATTTTTGCCTTTTATTATTTACATTGCAACTTATTCATATTTAAGGCCACAGGGATTATCATCCTTCTTAATGGCCTTATTTAATAAAGACTTTGCATTTCACAGTATATGATCTAGTATGGGCTTCAGTCTGTTACCAGGTTTTCAGTTAGCTAGCTCTGACTTCAGTTGCCCTATAAATATATCTAAATTATTAATTTGCTTTCTATGGATGATAGCGGCTACTTTTAAATACAGCTGCTCCATGCTTAGCTGCTAAAGGATACAACTATGATTGTAACTTGCTTTATTTATTTATTTATTTATTTATTTATATGTAATATGGGTATTTATGAGACTGGCTAGACAAGGACCAGTCTCGTGAGGTTTCCCACCTGGATTGCAGAGGCACCTGTGGCAGCACCGTGCCAGGCTCTCGCCTGCCAAAAGCATCCGTCCAGCCTAATGCCAAGTGCGCCTGCCCCTGCATCGTGCAAATTAATATTGTCAGTGATTCACCTGCAAGAAGGAGAACAAAATAAAACTTGGCAGCTGTGAGAAAATGCTGTGGATGGGAGAGCCCCGGTCCTTTCCAAGTTATTCCGGCTGGCTCACATCCCGAGGAGGGAAGAGTTGAAACCTTCAAGGAATGCACAGAGATCAGAGCACGAGTTGGTTTTAAAACACTGGGAATATTTAAGGCTTCAGAAATATTTTTTACCTATCAGTGTGTGATTAAATGAGTGTATGAACTCAAAGGGAAAAATAATATTTATTAAACATAGTTCACTGAGACATTTTGGCAAAGTGCAAAGATTGTGCTGTTTTCTCCCCCCAGGAATTATACTAATAATTTCAGCATTCTATCCTTAATTTAAAAAAGAGCTTTTCTTTCTTATGGAGGTTTGTCCGTGAATGTGTACAAGTAGAACATGAATTCAGATTCTGTTGTCCATTTTTTTCAGAAGTTTAAAATGTGCCTTTTCACTTTTAGGACAAAAAAAGACCAGTTATATTTATGGGACTTGGAAGGTTAATACAGTGTGAAAATGTTCATGTTTGAGGTTTTCTTCCTGGCAGCCTCATTGTGTCTGCAAAGGATGAAGATGAAGCACAGCCTCAATTTACTTTTCTTGCTAAGTGGTACTTTGTTCTGTGCTGTTACAAAAGGCTTTCCAAACTGGGAGAAGATGGGAAGCATGGAAGTCATGATACTGCCTCTATCAACTCTCATATAAACAACTCGCCGTTTTGGTGCTGCTCAGGGAGTTTTGAATTTTGTTTTTTGACTTTTGGAAGGCTTCCAGTAGTGGAGTCTCCTATTCAATTTTTCAGTTTTTCTTGTGACTCTCATGGAAAAGTTGAAAGAGAAAATATTACATTTGTCAGAGGAAGACCTGAGGACTTGAAGAATGGGCCTTCTTTTTGGTGCTTGCTCCAGTAGATAAAAGATGTGAGAGTTCCCCTTACATTTGTCCAGTGTGATCTTAGATACATCTGCCCTGGGAAAGTAAGATATTAAACATCTGGTACGTTTCATTTATGGAAGGTTACATTCATTTAATTAGGGAAGATATTGGCAATGTTGGAGCACTAATGAACAAACTAAGAAAAAACTAAAAAAAAAAAAAAAAAAAGCCATATAGAAGAATTTGTATCTACGCTACATGTATTCCCTCCGGGTTCCTACTCTTTAAAACTTGTTTCTACAAATTTGAATGGAAAGGGAGAGAATTTAAAAATCATTTTCTTGTCTGTTAGGGTTTTTAACACAGCCATTATAAAAACATAACTCCAGTGCAAACCTGTTCTTGTCCAGAGTAAACTCCACTCATGGAATCCACTGTCCATCCCAGGATCCAGAAGAAGGGACATGAAGTTTCTTTCTCTGAAACTTATGGTTAAGGACCATGGGTTGTAATTATTTTTTGGAGGCTATCTCCCCCAAAACTCTTTGGCTATCCCAAAGTGTTAGGATTTGTCAGCCAGAAGACCTGTGTTGGGCTAGTAGCCCTTGCAAAGCAAGTGCCTCAGCTCCAGAGACCAGGAGCTACCTCATGGAGAACTCTGCTGACACCTGCAGCAAGAGGATAAAGGTAAATGAGGACGGACACAGCTTCATGTTTTGATTCATGGCTGCATTTCTCTTTGAAGATTGCTAGCCAGTGTGTTAAAAAAGAAATGTTGAGCTCACCTGAACTCAGACTTAAGTTTCTGCAGATGGGAAAGTTCATCCCAAGTTCAGTGGCAGAGGAGCAGTGCCTCAGAATGCAACTCGTATTTGGTGATTTTACTTCAGTTTCAAACAAAGCTATTTTTTACCCTTAAAAATAACTGAATTAGTGACAGGAAAATGTTTATCTGTTAAGCTAAATTAATCTGAGGTTTATATGAATGTTCTATTTCTTTTGGACAAGGCACACAAATTTCTCTCTTGGCTGTTTAGTACCAGTCTGTTTGTCTATTTTTCTTTTGCCCATGGAAAGACTGTGGGTCATTTCTTTCTTCTGAATCATGTTTTGCTCATTTTATTTCCTATTAAAGTGATTAAAGCCGAACTAGGCACACAGACTATTAACTTCGCCACAAAACTTTGCCATGTTGCAATGTATATTATTAAGCCATTTCTAAGATTATACTATGTGCTTATTTAATGCTCTGCAGCCCGCTAAAGGAGCTGAGGCGAACTGCTGGGTTACCACGTTCAGCCCTTGCAATCAGGTGTGTTTAACTAAAGGAGCTGAAGGAGGAGGTGATGCGTAGGACAGAAATGCCCAAGGGGTCCTTTACAGCAGCCTGGAAATAAGCACTGAAAAAGTGCCTGGAAAGCGGCGGATCTCCCTCCAGGGCTGTGTAGGAGGGGCTGGGTCTGGATATGAGGAGTGGGTCCTGATGCCCTAACAGCAGATACTGACCAGCAGATGGGTGCAATGCCCGCTCCAGGCAATGGAGACCTTGCCTTCAGGAGTAAGATGTCCCCAGACCAGTGTCCCCTTGGCTCTTGTCACTAGGAGTTGCATCCTTCTTTGTTAAACTTTGAAGGATGGTGTTGGCAAACTTGCTAGTTGGGGATGCTTTTAGTCTTGTGTGGACGGCCGTGGGCAGAGCTGGGAAGCAGAACCGTCATGCCAGTTATTGAGCTGTGAGAACCCTTCTTCTCCATCAGATTTTGGAAATTGTCGCCTGTCCTGAATATTTATGGCTTGTCTTTGCTCTGGGGCTCGGTGAGTAACTCCGAAGTATTTATAGCTATTGTGGCTGCTTGATGAACAGGTTCAGCCAAATAAGAGCCCTCAGAAGAGCAGATTAATGGCAGGGAGCTCTGTATTTAACTTGGCAGGACTCATCACAAGCCATCAAAGCAAGCGGGTGCTTGTCTGTAGTGTTGAATGGATGGACATGATAAACAAAGAGGTCATGAAGCCTTAACACTTTCCTCAGCAAGAGAAATAAGATGTGCTTGCCAAACAGCTTTAGGACACAAATATAGGTGTTTTATATAGTCAGAACATATGGGATTTATAACTGTTGTTCCCTTAGGTGTTCATGTTTTTTCTCAAAATGCAGGAAGGAAAGAGATGATGAAGGAACCCAAAAATGACACGCAGTCCATCTGTTTTGCTGAACCGTTTTTCTAAATTAAATTAATTGCTTCCAAAGTAAAGTTAATATAGGATGTTGAAAACAGAATGTTTCCAAAGTAAATGTAATGGCAGTTACCCGTGGTCTGTTGTAAATACAGATATTCTGATGATAATTCTTCATTCCCAAGTGAGATCCTCACTGCAGTCCAGTTCTGGAGACGCTTTAAGTGCTTGATCTCTGCTAAAGCATTTTTGCCTATGGTTACCTATAGCAGCATGCCCTAAATTAAAAACGTGTCTGATGTTTCCCCTACAGAAATAAATGTCTGACTTGAGATTAGAGATAATTTTCTCTGAGTAACTGCTGAACTATGCTCTACCTGTGCCTGTCTGTACGTATTTAGAACAAGGTAAAGAGTGATACAGCGGCTTCCTCATGTTAGCAATTAAGAACATGGCTGAAGTCTTTCGCTTTACAAATTCATAAGGGAGAAGCTGAAGAAGTTGGGAAGAAGTAGAACTATAAAATGTAATTTCAGGGTTACTGCTCTTCATCAGCTGTTGCAGGGAAGATAAGCATAACAACAAGTGTCACAGGAGTCTTCTTTAATTGTATATGGTCTACTTACTGAAATATTCATAAGAAATTGATATGTAATGTGAAAGTTCTAGTTGGAAGGAATTAAGGTTATTCTTATATATCCACAAGGTGATTCCCTTACCAGGTTCTTTGTCTAGCAAAATGATTGGATTACTTCATTTATAGAGAAAAAAAAAAAATCAAAGCTGTCATCTTTTTTGGTAAACCACGCTGTAATAATAATTGCTTTAAACGGATCTTAAAGTCCTAAGTACTCCAAGTGTGAAAAAAATCCTGGCTGCTGATGAGCAACTGGGGAGCAGAGGCTGTGATTTGTATGAAAACGTAAGTGTTGCAGAATTCAGAAGCAAGTATACTCTTCAGTTTTAGGTTTGATGAGTCCTGTGAGCCCTGCAGGACTGGTAAGTTTCATAAAGCATATGGTTAGCAAATTGTGCGAATTCCAATCTGAAGCAAATGTAAAAATAGAGGAACTGCACAGAGCTGCGGTTGCACTTAAAATACAGTTGTATTAGAAACAGGAACACTAAACTTTGACAGCTGGCAACAGGTAGGGGATGAAAAACAGATTGTCCTGGATGTGCAGGTGAAAGACGGGATGCTAAAGGTGTATCTTGAATGTTCTGCTCTTTTAATAACGTAACTCATTTAGATGCTGCCTAACAATGGCCCTCCAAGGGCAGCGACCATTCATTTCTGTATGCTTGAAGTTGCTATCAGTTTAACATGCCTCGCGGTCCCAGGCCATTCCTGAGGCACGGTCACCCTCCTCTTACCACAGGGTTGAGGGAGGAGCGCGAGGGCAGTGTCACCTCAGGGAACCAGCCATTGGCAGCATCGCTCCATTCCCAGCTTCCTTGGAGAAGGCCTCTCCCTGAGGTTTATTTATCATTTTTGGGCAAGGCAGAAGAGACCTTGCACACACTGTGTGCATAAATGAATGCTAACACTGAGCTCCTTGCATCCCCAAAGGCCTATTCTCCATGGGGCTGGGGCTGTCACCTCTGCCAGTCTTAAGGGATGTGACAGCATGCAGTCTCCAGAGGAAGGAGGACTGCAGAGGATGGTGTGGCTACCACTTGCAGCCTCCTCCAGTGGGGGACAACTTTGTAAAGATGTTTGCAACAGAAAGATCCACAAACCATTTCCTCCCCATGGCCAAGAAAGGCCACAAGTCACTTGCCAGCATCCTTTTACAAATTTGAGACCTAAACTACACAATAGCAGAAGGAGCAGGAAAGGCCCTGATAGTGTTTATAGGTCCCTAGAATAACATGGAAAAAAAATAAGTAGAATTCTCAGGCTGTGTCAGGAAATATGGCATATCCAGATATATGGGAAAGCAGTGGGAAAGCTCCTATCTGGGGATCCAGCACAAGTATGGGAAGAGAGCACATCAGCTCAATGCACTTGTGCATGGTTTTAGCATCAGGACACTTCATGTGGCACCCCACCAGTGTCCCTCTCCAGCTGTGGGAATCCTGATATTGGAAAACCTGTATTTTAAAACTGGCACAAACTGGCATTTTGCAAGGTGCCTGCTCCCATTCCTTTAAAGAAAGGATGGTCCCCAACAAGACTCAGCACGTGACTGGGCAAGTTGCTACTTTGGAGTGGTCTGAAGTTAAATTGTTTAACCCTCACCCCTCGCTTCTTAGGTAGGTCTTTTGGGCATTTAAAACTCCAAAAATGGTATTAGGAGAGCTACCCTGAACTTTGGTTTTGCCTATCGGCTCCCATTTATGTGTTAGCAATACTTGGTTGCAGCTCTTAAACCTGAACAGCGATGGATCCTGAGAAGATTTTGCCAGGCTCTTTTGGACTGCTTTTCTTTTTGAAGGAGAATGTAAAATAATTGCTAGTAGTCTATGTCAACAAAGTCTGGAGTTGATGATAGATACGGATTGTTAGGTCTGTATTTTGTCCTTGATCGCAGCAGTGCTCCAGGTGCATGATAAGGAAGAAATCAACATCCAAGGTGTTGTTTGACCAGTAAAACATGAAGGAATGCTGACATCTTATCTCAGATATCATTCCTCTGCACATCCAGGGTGGTTGCAAGTACTGCGAGACCAGTATAGTAAAAGCTCTGCAAAATGTAAGCACCCTCCTTTTGCATTATCATAAAAAATTGTTACCTGAAGTCTGGTTTTATCGTTTGTGTAGATGAACATAGGACCCAGGCAGCTGGCTTTATTTCCATGCAATGGGGCTGTTCTAATAGTGCTGGCATTATGTAATTTGACAAGGGATAGGCAAACCTGGCTTTCTCTGACCACAGCTATGCTTCACTGAGCAGTTGGGATGAGTTGTGGAGCCAGAAAAGATTCTGAGCCTTTTACGTGCTGGTTCTATTATGTGTGCGTAACATTTATGTTAGTAAGTAAATCTCCCTTAGCACAACTTTAGCAAAAGGAAGCTCTAAAGGGGAAAAAAAAAAAAAAAAAAAAGAAAAAAAAAAGTGTGTCTCTGTTTCAAGCCCTAGACCCTACAGCACTTTAGTTTTCATTCTTATTTATTTGCAGGCAACATTCTCTGCAAAAAAAACCCAGTTTATGCCTGAGTTTTACACCTGGTGGTGCATTGTTCTGTCAGGAATCTGGAGGAAATGTGTATTTAAAAAATTAAGTGATGTGTATTGACCTGTAAAACAGAAAATCACAGGATATATTTAGATGTGCCAACGTGAAACACTTAAAGAGGGAAGGAAGATAAAATTGCACCAGAGCTACATAAGTTTTATACTTAATTGTTTTGCAGAAAAACATAGTAAAGTCAGTATGTGTAATTTACCTCTCCTTGTTGACTGTCTTTGCAGAACTATATCTGAATCATTTCCTGTTAGTGAATAAAATCAAGAGGTTTTCTGGGTTGTTTAGTCTGGGCAACTGGGAGTTGGTGCAGCTAATGTGTTCCAGGAGGTTAACCACTGTGAACTCTCTTGTCTGAGCCATTTCCCTTTTTCAGAGAGCTCGCAACCCATGCAGTTGTCTCTCAGGTAGCAAGTTATCAGCTGTCTTGCATGTAACGTGCAAGGGAGCCGACTGTGGCAATGTGAAATCTCGAAAACATATATTGCCTGTCTCTGCTATCGCCTGGAAGGGAATAGAGGAGAGTGACTCTTCCACTGTAATGGTTTCCTTTTCCCGGAATAAAGGCATTCATATTTTATGTGTAGATGTTTTTGAAAAACCTCATTTTGTATTCCCATCAAATTCCATTAATAAGCAAGGTGCTTATGTGTAATTCACATCCTTAACTAAGCAAAAGCAGTTTCCCGTAGAGCATTTTAATGGGAATTTTTATTTACAAATAAGATCCAAAACATATTAGGAATTTGGCTGGAGTGCTGTCAAAGGTGAGGAATTAACACATCGGAATTAACACATCCTCCCCCTGACCTGCACAATTGCTCTGGAAGACTGGGCACGGGCAGCACAGCCCTATGCTACGGAGTCATCTGGAAGAGGGTGATTGCAGGGATTGCAATTAGCTGCTGGTGTTGTGATCCTCGGGTCACCGGGTTTCCGCAGCCTCGTGGTTCTGGGTCTCACTCATCATGCATGGAGATGCCCACGGGCAATCGCTGCCGGCAGCGCTTTCTTCAGCGTTTAACCTGCACCTTCCTGAACAGCACTCCTGCTTGCACTATTTTTATTAACTTAATTTTTAAGCTTTTCATTGATTCGGGAGCTTCTTTTTTTTTCTTTCTTTTTTTTTTTTTTTCCTTTTAACAGCTGCTGATGCATTTGTAATTAATTATTTAGTGGGCATAGTATGACATAAAAGGGAATATTTTACAAACGATTATGTTTTTGTGCTTTGTGTGGCTTTTCTCCCCAGTCTCTTGTGATCTCCGCACAGCTGATCTCAGGGATGATGAAAGTAGCCACTAATGGGCTTCCACTCGCGCGCCCTTCGAGGGGTGCTGCGTTTCGGTCCCTGCATGGGAGGCCTCAAATTCGCAGTTTCCTTAATGGAACTGGGGAGAGGGTTTTCCCATGGAGCAGAAGCCCGCTAATGGAAGGCTAAAGCCATCTTCGTTCTTGGGTTTCAAATTAATTTCTGTAAGCTCTCTGGGTTTAATTCAGTTTGGAATGTGTTCTTAATTCAGTAAAAGCAGGAGAAGAAACTCTAGGGTGAATACTGGAAATTTGATGGCTATTGTATTAATTTTTGGAAGACAAATACATTCTTATTTGTCATACTGTTCACATTAACAAGATGTCTAGAAACCCTGGGATTCCATTGTAATGGATATTACACGATTTCTGTATGCATTTCTGTTTGACTTAAAACAGCAGTAATCAGCATTTAAGAAGCACTTTGAAATGCTATTTAAAAAGAAAAGATATTTCCATGGTAGCAAATGGCTGCTGGGTTCTAGCAGATCCTAAACCTGTAGAATTAAGTGAAGGTGAAAGTCTTTTGACAGATTTTTGTTGTTGTTGTTTTGGTGATATTTAACTAGTACTATGCTAGGTCTTAGCCTAAGGGCCCAAGAGAAGCAATGACTGAATAATTTTATTTCTAAAAGCACATATCTTGGTGATGTCAGCTTCTAAAAAACGTCTTGCTCTTCTTCCGTGTGTCTTCAAGGTAAGAGTGCTCAAGGTAGTTAAAAATGGAGAGTTTAACAAAACATGCTGACATTAACCTGTTAGTGGCATTTGCAGAATACTTTCCATTGGCTTCTGTACTAAATTTTGCCTTATAAAGCCACAGAGGCCATTGCACTCTAATGATACACAGGCTTTGACAAGTGCTCTTCTATAAGAACCGTTAGTGTCATAGATACGCATAGGTTTTACCTATATGCAACAGGCAAAAGAAACCTGGAGGTCATTTCTGGCACCTGGATGTCCCTTTGGGGGATGTTTGGGGTGTGTGGGGGGCCTGCAGGGCTGTGGGGTGCCCCAGGATGGACCACCTTGCCTCAGCTTGGAGAACCGTATGTGAACGCACATGACTGGCTGCAAGACTTCAGCTGTCTCCAGGAGCTCCTCAGACAACGGGCAGGGAGATGCACCCGCACGTGTCCGCCAGGGGCGTTCTAAAAGTTAAGTGAAGCCACCTGAGTTGGGCTCTGTCCAAAAAAAGAAGACCAAACAATGAGCAAATCATTTATGCTTGTTTCTAAGAGAAGGTTAAACCTTCCCCATGGAAAGGGATGAGAAGTGCCCCTGCCCGCGGCTCCGCTGCTGTAGCACCGTGTGCCTCCTGCTGTGCTGCTGGCTCTGCTCACCTGCTTCTCAGCCTTCATGGGAAATGCGAGTTTGTCATTGCTGCTGGGGTTTTATGTACTCCTGAAAGCCAGGGTCCTGGGTTTACCTGCAAAGTCCAATGTCAGTGTGAGATTCTGCAAAAAAAAAAAAAAAAAAGTATTAACAATAACAACAGCCAGATGTAACGCAGTAGAGTTGTTGAGCAATTTTCCAGCTGTGCCAAGCCAGTGAGCTTCTCCTTATCTCAGCTCCTCTGGCTGTGAAGTTAATGCTATTTTGCTTTCTTCTGAAGAGGCAATTCTGTGAAGATTCCTTCATGCCTGCTGCTTTCAACGTCACATTGCTGTGGTTTTGTTGCTATTGAGCAGGAGGAATTTTGAAAGGTGAAGTATCGGGAAATCTGAAAAAGGTTTGAATACTGTTCAAAATGAGCTTTCTTTGCAATAGGCTTCATTTTTTTCTCTCTCTCTCTCTCTCTCTCTCTTCCAGACATAACATACTGTTAAATACCTGTTCTCTTAAAAAGGGTAGGAGAAGTAGAACTGTCTTGATTACTACCAAGTACTGTGCTTGTTTCAGCAGCTTGCGCTTTAGTCATTTCCCAGTTCTCTGATACTTTCATTTATGGTACCTCTGGCCCTGGGACTGCATAAACCTTGAACTGGATTTTGAAAGGCAAATGACAGAGTTTCTTTACTGTCTGCTCTAAGCTCTTGCCACGGCAGTTGATGGCAAGTTTATTGTGGCCAGTGAAATACCAGGGTGGGAGTTTGAGGCAGTTGAGAAATGATGAAACCTTAAAAATCCTTAACATATGCATTTATTTCTATTGAAAAGCAAAGGACTGAGCCATTTTTCATTGCTAAGTTTACTAAAATAACTGGCACTGTGAGAGGTGGCTGACAGGGCATTACCTCTCGCATGCTTTACACAGACTCATTCATCCTGTTTGTAGGTTTGGTACCTGATTTTCCCTATTTAGCAATGGGAATAATACCCTTGGGAGTTAGGACTTGCTTGCCTTAGAAAGCAAATAGAAATTACTTTTTGATCACTGTGCACTGTTAAAAAAAGACTCCATTTCTGTTTGGAAGAGACAGATCGGAAATGGTGCGACTTGTCTCAGGCCCTCACCTATGCAGAATTCCGTCCTTTCTCTTGGTATTTTCTGAGGCTTTAATTCCACGTAATATTTTCTTTGCCAGCAAAGTCCATGTCAGAGGTTCCTGTCCTGTTGCCCTCCTTGTCACTTGTTCCTGCTGGGGCACCACGATTCCCTGCTCTTTTGACATGTGAAGCAACCACCCCTGTCCTGGGAACCAGATGAGGGACAATTTTTGCTGCTGAAAAAAAGGCTTTTGGAACTTCCTTACTTAAGTCCCTTAACTTCCTCTGATAAAGGGAGACTGATGTGGCTGGCCCTAAATTAATGTGATTGTATAAAAAGATATATATAAAAGCATATGTAAGACTATATATGTGCTTTTATACAAAAGCATGTAAATATGTGTTTACATATGGAAGCATATACAAAAATTCATTAGTTTCAGTAGACTTTCTAAACACTGAGCTGAACTGGCAGAGATGTGACCACTCTTAATTCAAGTTCAAAGGTATAAGAACCCCTTTTTTTTGGTGGTGTTGGTGGAGGTTTGCAGCTACTGTGCTACTATATGTGAAAGTAACTCACTGCTTTTGATAGGTTGTATTTTATTTTGTTGGCCATCTGGTTTGCTGCTGCTCTCTAACTGAATCTCTGCAAAAGTTTTGTCTTGCGTACATTGGGGTACCCTGTATTTCAAGATAGATTTTTGAAACTAGAAAGAATATAGTGTTAGCTCCTTAATGGAGTGGCTCGTGGACTGCCATGTTAGCAGGAGCAAATGTGGACCAGTTGTTATCTTGGTCCAGGAAACTTGTGTTAATGCCTCCTACAGAGCTGGTGGGACAGGGTCTTGTGCCCTGAAAACTACATTAAATTGTAGGAGCTTGCTGCTGAAGGTCCAGATGGCCAAAAACCTTGTAATGTTACATGATGGTGGAAAATCCTTTGAGGGCTGGATGGAGTTGCCCTATGGGCTTGCAGGGCAGTGAGAAGCATGGAAAAAATGAAGGACAGAAATATGATACACAAAATATGATATAATTTTTGTGTGTTTAATGTAGAAGTCATTTTAAGTGCAAGGTGAAGTACTGCAGCATTCACCTTTTCAAGAATAAATACAGGTTTTGGTGCAGTGTTCTTACAGAAGGGGTGATGTTTGTGTAAACAGTGTGCACATCTACAAATGCACGTAATATGATGCTAGTTAAATGTGCCTGAAGAGTAGGGTGAATACTTCTGTTAAGAAGTCTATGACTTTTGCCTCAGCTGTTTTGTTTTTTCTGGAACCCACAGTTGGGCTCAGTAGCATACTGTGGTTATCAGTATCACTGTGCTGCCAGTTCTAGAAATTAGCCTTGTGGTGCGCTTTAAATAGGCAAGCTGGCTCGCTGTGTTTGCCTAGGGTGAAAATGTTAAGGATGTTGCATGTTTCAGTTTTTAAATAAATCAAAGCAAATAAAAGGAAGACTTCTGTAAACAATTTATATATCTTTGTGTTCAGAATTGGTATTGCAAAGACTACAGTGATTTCAGAATAAAGCCAAGTAGAAAGCGAATGCATTTAGTGAAAAGTATTTTTCTTTTTCCAAGTAGAATAAGCAGTCTAACAGAAGGAATACATATCATGAAATTTATGATATATTCAAGGTTACTTGCATTTTTTTTTCCAGACAATTCAAAAAGATGCAAGAGCAAAGCCTAAATGCCTCGTATGTTCAACAGCTCCCACAGGCATTAGAAGTCTATTCTTTTGATGAGAACAGTTCTTAGAAATCACTTGGTGTACTCTGGACTACTGAATAATATCATCGTTTTTTGTACATAATCTTTATTTGTTGATCTCACTTACCACAGGATCTCCTTCTTCTGTTTGCTGCCTTTGACTCATTCTCAGCATTTCTCTCTTACACAGCGCCAGCTCATCCGCACCCCTCTAGAAGTAATTTCCACCAACACCTACTTGCTTACTTCATGCTGGAGTTGCTTGGAGTAAATGATTTACTTACAGGAAAGACACGGGGAACAGCTTGAGGTGGCCCGATGCCACCGCGATTTCTCACCCGTGCTGCTGGTGGGTGGACGGTGCCTATGGGAGTTCTTGCCTGGGGCATGGACCTGGTCTGGATGCCTGAATTGAAACTGCAAACTCTGTCCAACTTTCTTGCTGGTATGGTTACATAGCATGCGGGTGCCTCATACAGCTGTGCACGGTGTCAACTGCAACCCTCTTAATTTAAATGAGGCGGAGGAAAACTGGAATTGCAATACTGCAGCAGAATCCATGTTGCAAACCACTGCAGAAACAGAACAGAAATATGTAAAGCCGTCATTAGGACAGTGCATTATGTTATTTTGTCAATGGAAGTTTGTAAATGCAGGGTCATTTGTAAATATTAGATTGAGTCCTACCTAAATTGCAAAAGGCTTGAAAATGCTGCCTGGACACCTGCTCTTATTGTCCTGTATTACAGGTGTAGTGAGCTAAAATCGTATTGCTGTAAGTTTCAGATTGTGTTCATGTGCTGGCCTCTTAAATGGCTGTCCACGTTAGGATAATATAGATTTTGTCTCTTCCTTGCTTGACCTATTGCATAGATTTAAAAAAAAAAAAGCTTAAAAACCTTATAATGCGAAGGTAAGGGAAGTTCCTGCCTACTCCATCAGCGCGTAGAACTGAAATGAACAGGGATTCTCTGTATTTCAAAAGTCTCCTATTTAAAAACTGTAGAATTTACATAATTACAGTCTTTAAGTGCCTCGGACTCCCTGTGCGGGAACTGCATCTCTTTTGCAGATAGCAGAGATATTAAACTTTTACATATCCTACCTAGGAAGGGGAAAATAAAAGCAAGCTGTAGTGATGCCTTTGACCAGAGAGCTTTTAAAGAGACACCATTGTCATAACAAGCCTAACATTTTTAAATAAAACAGGCCACTTCCTCCTCATTTTTGTCCTTTTTTTGGACAAATACTTTTTTGTCCACTATTCTTGTTTTTCTACTCCTTCTGTCTACTCCCATGTAGACTATGTCATACTACTTGAGAGACGTAAAGGGATCAGCTTTAGTCTCACCAGGTTAGGTCTCATCTTGATTCCTTTGCCATGTTACACATTTTATTTCTGGGGCAATCATTTTTGTTTTGTTTTTTTTTTTTGTTTTATCTCTGGCATTTTAGAGCTGTGTGACAGGAATATTTGTGAGATAAATGTTCCTCCTGCAGATAAGGGTAGATGTAGGTGTGTTATGGAAATAACTAATAGTGAACATTGTAAAACAGCAGGGAAGGAGTGAGGACAGATGGGTTTGTTTTTCCTCAGGGAGTCTAAAATAAACTTGATTTGTCTTCTTTAAATCCTTACACTCAGCAGACAAAAAATATAGGAAGTGATGTTTACTCATGTAATAGAAATATCTTAAAAAACAGTTTACATCAGCTAAGAAGATTTGGCAAGTCAGGGATTTATTTATGTATGTATGTATGTAACTGGGTTTATGGGAGGGTTGATGCTTCACTGTACTCTCTCTGATAGTAGCATAATCTGTTTTATTTTCATAGATGAATCCAAAATCTGAATTTCGAATTCTGTGTGTTCTGAAAAGACATTTCTCTCTCAGTTTACATCGGAGATTTTCAAAGGCATGGAGCACAGCTGAGTATTTAATTTTCACTCACATTAATAGAATTTGACCACTTACCTCTTTTTTCCTTTTTGATATCCTTCATTTTATTGTTTCTGTATAGGTTACATACATACATATGCACAGTAAAAAGATGTAGGCAAAATGGGTACATACCTGCCAAATCCTCCACTTCCTGTAGTCTTGATAGACTGCGCTGCCCACTGGTTACTGCTGTGCAGTTGCTGTGAGGATCTGCTACATTTCTGGAGTCCCAGCAGCTTGGGTGAGCACTGGCTGCGCCGCTGGAAGCCCAGCAGCCCTGATCTGAGAGCCCCGGAGCACTCGCTGCCACTCGGATGCGCTCTGGGCACCTCACACTCGCTGCATCTGCCCACTAAATTGGACTCGACATGGCCAGTGCAGGTTAACATTATTGTGTGCATGTGGATCAAGGGTACAGAATCCAAATACATAGTTTTCCAATTTATAAATCTGTTATCATGTAAATTTTCCTTGCTCTCTAGGATAACTTTTTGTTGTATGCATGCAAGTATGCATACTGTGAAATAATCATGAAAGGTTATGCTTAAAAGATTTCTCAGCTTCCCTCCCCTGTAATGTGTGCTATTTGTAGAGCTGTCAAGTTACTCGCTGTATTTTTTTTTTCTGATGTCAATTTTTTCTTTTTTTTTTTTTTTTTTTTTTTTTTTTAGCCATCATGCTTCTTGGTAGTCTGCTATGGTGATCAACATTATGCCTGGCTCGAGGGAGCATTAGTTTGGAAATAGAACATCTTAAACTGTGGAGCACATCTTCAGCAGGATGTAAGAGAGTAGCCCGGGGGCCACAACAGATGTCTCAATTGCTTTTCAAACTCTTGGACTGAAATTGGTTTGTTATTGCCAGTGCCCTGTTTGGAGATACTTTAGAAATGAGAAGTGTAAGATTAAATTGTTTGAAATTCCATCGTGATATGGGTAAGTGAATTTGTGTTAAGTAACTAATAGCTTATTGAATAATTAATCCTTTGCATGTGGAAATAGGCATTGCCCCGCTATAATTTATCAAATATTTTTCAGGTGACATGGCCAAATGACGCATCCTTTAGATCGCTGTACTGTTATGAACCTTGTAGACTGGTGGCACCTGTCTTAGGGTTGCCAAGAATGGCTGTATGCCAAAAGCCACAACTTCGCTGCTATTTGCGAATGTGACTTTATTAAATAAAGGGGCTCTTACTGCCTTTATGTGATAAAATGCTTCTTGAGTTACCCCAGTGTTGCTGCCCTTAGTATGCTAATCACATATTAGCACATGTGAAAATACCAGTTATTTTTGATGAGAGCCAGAGCTTCTTATCTAGCCAGATATTGTATCTGTCTTTATGGTGCAATTTTCGGTAGTTTTTATATAGCAGGAATGTAAGGAAGTTGCCAGAGTATGCACATCTGTAATGTCCTCACAAAATGTATATGAACAGAAAAAAAAGCTCAGTGTACAGAAACTTCTGTTTGCCTTTAAACACATTTGGGGGAAAAAAAAAAAAATAGATAGTGGGCACATTTTAAGGTTGGTAAAAATTATGTTAAAAATATATAGATACTTAGTGCAATTAGCACTGTGTCTTACTGCACACACAGGGCAAGAATATGAAGGAGCCGCATGGCTGCATCTGCCTCCCGACTTGCCAAACTTGTTAGCTGCACGCCAAGTTTAATGCACGCTGCCGAGCTGCTTGGTTCCTGACAGATTCCAAAACACTGAATGCCACTTGACAGCTCACAAAGTACTTGAGAGGAAATTCCTATTCCTACATACTAAAACTAGTTGACCATCTGTTAGCCTTTCTGGGAGACTAATACAGCAGTAATGCGACTTGCTCCACTTTGCTTTATGAGAAACTTGGAGAACTCTTCATCTGGGGCGGGAACTCCTTTCTTTCCTGCCTCCTTTCTTTCCATTTCAATCACAAATATTCCATCATGGTAATGCCAGCTCTTGCTTTCACTCTGCCTGCGGAAACCTGCAAAATTGTTCCTGGTGCTTTGTGCCTCAGTGCCTTGAGCTCTCGAAGAGACTGTCTTTCACTTGAATTAATTGAAGCATTTACTAAAAATAAACCAGCACATTATTTTTTGTTGTTGTTGACTTGATTAATATTTAAAACTTTTTGATGGATAGTGCTGCTACATTCAAGATTCATGCAAAAAAATAGAGCACGAAGATGACATTAGAGGATCTGAAATGGGCATAGTTCAATACTTGAAAATAGCAGCCAAAAGGTGTCTGATACTTTCTGTTATTCTCTTATCTGGGATTCTGGCTCTCTTATATAAGCAGCTGAAAATGATCTCTTCCACTCATCTATTCATTTTGTCAGGACGTGCTGTGGTGCTGTGTTTGTTTTTGTAGCAATACTGACTTTGAAAGGTTTTTCTGACCGAGCAAGCTGACGCCTGCTGTGGGGTTAGTGCCGGCCATCCCACAGAAGCTCGCTCTTCCACTGGAAGCTGTCCCGGTATTCCGGTATTCCACAAAATGAAAACAACTGGCTGCAAGGCTGTCGTGCAGCCAGCGGGTTCACCTCTGCTCTTTCCTGCATTTTGCCTCACGCGCCTGGAAAGCTTAGAAATGCAGTTGAGGTTTTTCCACTCCTCAGCGCCCGTGGGAAGCCGGTCGCCTCCTGGAGGAGCTCCACCTCAGAGACCTTAGCCCGGGCGGTGACGCCAAGCAGGAGCCCCGGGCATGCCACAAGCTGCCGGCAGTGTCGCTGGGTGTCCGGCTCTGGTAGAGTCCGGACACTGTTTGGCCACTTGTTGTGGTGGGGATAGGGATGGGAGGCACCGGCTGCACCCCTTCATATCAAGAGGAATGAAATGTGTCTTGGCAGGACTTATTTCCTCACCTCTGCGGAGGCATTGAGTGCCACTGGGGAGGTACCTGAGGCACCAGCACAGGGCTGCTGGCTGTGACACGGCCCTCCTGGCTCGGCAGCTGCTGGCAAGCCAGGGTGCCCTGGGGCATCTCAGGCAGCGCTGGCCGCCTGTGTTTAGGCAAGCGGTATGAGCCCGCAGTCCACGCTCCAGCTCCTGCGGCGCAGTGCGAAAGGGACAGGAGTGCCAAAATGAGCTCATTTTTGTCCCGGGCAAGGCAGCAGCGGCCCTTGCTTGTGGCAGGGTTGCGCGGAGGGCGGCGAGCGTGGCGTGCTGCTCAGGATGACGCCGCGCGCCCCCATCCGCGGCAGCCGAGGCCAGGACCCGGCCTCACTATGGGCGACCTGCACCTTCAGTCCTGCCTGGCACAACGGGATCTCTCTTAACCTGGGCCTGAAGTAGTGACTTGAAGGAGTTTTGGTGCTAGGACAATGAGCTGAGTAAGAAACCTCCGACCTCCTTTATTGCTGTAGACTTCAATTAACACAATGAAGCAAACAAAGAAGAGTAAGAAAAAAAGGTGCTGTGGTAGAAAACATCCCAAGTCCAAAAGAAATGTAACAGGCTATGAAGTTTGCTGTGAGCCTGTACTAACCCCTCTCAGGTGTGAACTGAGTCACTCAGAGTCATCCACTTCAGGCTGTGGTAAATCAGGCTCATGGGTGGCTCTCTGCTGTCTCTGATCAAAGATCTGTAATACCAGCATTTTTTATTTCGCCTTTTTTCTTCTTCCTTTTTTTTTTTTTTTTTTTTTAAACTCATTGTGGAATTGATTTCCTGAGGTGGAGCCCAACTTACAAAAGCTAGCAAAACAATTTTTATAAGGTGACTAGAGAGCATCTGAAAATGGTTGTTGGCTTTTTCGTGTTGGTTCTTCCCCACACCTGACATTGCATGGAAACAGGCCCTCCATAGCAGAACTCACTGCCTTAATGAAGGCTCTGATACACTTCATGCTGGCTAGTGTCAGAAAGCTTGGGAGTTTGGTCTGCATGATTATCAGCACTTACCCAAGTATTTTTCTGTCAGCGTTTCCTAAGTTCACACTTTTGTGTGTGTGATTATTAAAAAGCGCTGAGATTCAGCTGAGATTAAAACAATGCAAAAGTAGCCTTTTTACATGATAATGTTGTATTCCTGCTTCAAATTCAGCACAAAATTATGAGTTTTAAAACACACAAGAATATGATGCTTATCAAAACGTAACAAGCAAAGGAGTGAACTATATTTGCTTGCACTGTTGTTTAAAACAAGAAGATTCAAATTAATCAAACTGTACGATTTCAGTATCGACTTTTATGCCTTATGCATTTTTTTTTTTTCCTGAATACAGAAAATTATATGACTTTCAGCAGCTTATATGACTTTCAGCAGCATATGTGTTGAAAGCAGCAACTTGGCAGCCTCCTGTCCTGACTATGGGCAGACCCGTGCCCTCCCTTGCACCTCAGGTAGAGGTGCCCCCTCTCTCTGCTCTCTTAAAGCTAAGGATTTCTTCCAACCCTAAGCCAGTTCAGAGAACTAAAAAGAAGCAAGATGATATGAATGTGTTATGGAGCTCCTGTAAGGCCCCATCCCTCTCTTCCACCAAGAGGATTTCAGTGTTTTCTTGTTTGACTCCATTTCTTACACACATTTGATCCTCACATTCATAATATGCATAATAGTTAAGTCTTAATAAAAGACCATATTCAGTAAATTGATTTCATTTCTATTGTGTCAGTGCTTGAAGTTTCCAGCTCTGTTATTGTGTCTTACAAATGCTCCATAGTTAACGTGTTGTTCTCTTAAATAAAAGGCTATTTTTCATAATTCTCCAGGCTATCCAAAGTGTCCTAGAAAGGACGATCCTCTCTCAGGATTAGGTGAGAGTGTGGAAAGCAATATCCACTTACCTATAGAGAGTGTATGAGCACTCTCATCATAACTCTTAAGTTGATGTTTTATGAAATAACCCCTTAATGTTCATGTTTGGAAAGAAGATAACTTTTTGAGGAAGCCTGCATAAGAAAAGAATGCTTAATAATTTCCACCTTATTGCAGTAACAGGCAACTATGCTGTTTTCAACCTCTGCAGAATTAACTTGGGATTTTTCCTTCACTAAGTGTGATTCAAAAATCCCATTTCTCTCGACTGCACAGTTGCAAATGTTTTACTTTCACCAGCCTAAACTGGTGTGTTGCAAAGTATGCAAGGGAGGCAAGGTCTGTTTAACGCACAGAGTCCCCCACACAAACACTACAGAATTCAGCGGCAGCTCATGTTTCTTCTGCCCCTAACTGCACAGCGTCTCCTGTTAATTGAAATTACTGTTTTCTTTATGTGAGATGCTTTTCTTAGAACACTTTTCTTTTGAGCTAGCATAGTGTTCAGCCCGACATCTATAAATGTACCGTGTATCTGGAAGAACAGAGATATATACTCAACATTGTTAAACCTGAAAAAGGCTGCTAATGCCTGAAAGAAGGGCTCACAGGGAAGTCTGTGGACAGGCAGCAGGATCTGAAAGCTTCCACCATGTCATAAATGGGTAAAAAGATGGTTGGTGCTTCACATGTGCAGGCAGGTGGCAAAATGTTCAAAGAAAGTCACCAGATCAGAAGAGTCCGCAGCTGATTTTTGCTTCACTGAGGTGGCTGCCTCAAAGGGGTAGCAGTGCCCTCAGGGACACTGAAGCCAATGTGCAATGGCAGTGGCAGATCCTGTGCAGGTCATAACCTCACACTTTTCATCTCCCCAGCACCCCCTTGTAGCTGAGGAAGGTAGCAGGTTTACGTTTGCAGGCTGCTGAAATGCATAGGGAAAATATGAACCCCATAAACCATAGCTGGAGATGCAGAGGATGTATGTACGTAGCAAGAATGCAAGTATATTTCTGCCACTGTAAATCCATTGCGAATATTTTGGAAAACCGAGCTGCGGAAGGTTCTGCTTCTGTTTGTGTTTTGTTTGTTTGTTTGTTTGTTTTAATCACTCCAAGAGGAAAGCTTGTGTAACATTTAGAGGGTTGTCCACAGGGTGTTTATTTATGATGGGGAGGGGAAACCCTGAAAACTAAATGCAGCCAAAAATGATAATTTTTATTAAAAAGCTTTGTTTTGATAAAAGAATAAAATGCCTGAAACTATTTGCTGATTTTTACAGAAATTATTCTTCCAGAAAATTGAACCCAGCTGTATGCTGTTACAGTTTAAAAGACCATTTCTGATTTGTTGCTCTTTAGTTTAGTTTCCTAAAGTGAGAAGTGTCTTTCCTTTTAGGAGGTGCTATTGTACTGTTTTTGGAGCATGAGGTTAAACAACACTTTGCAATCTCATGATTTCTATGAGAAATCTAGAGCTCTTCCAGATCTAAGTTGTTTCTCATGTTCCTTTTCTTTTGTCAAAAGACTGGTGTGCCAGAACTGAGACGGGTTATTGCTGCTGTTTGTTTGAAGGTGTGCTGTCATAAAGATTTTTGCCATCCAAATGAACATAACAAAACCATGGTCATGTGCCAGGTTAGCACGTGTAGCTTTTAGCAGGCTGCTCAAAGGCCATCCAGTTGCATGGTAGTACAACAGGAGTTGTTTGAAAAACCTCTCTGATGTGTGGTTTGGGTTTAAATGTTGTATTCAGACTCTGTTTGCATGCTTCAGTGTGGTGCAGACATTTTCTTCTTTTTTTTTTTTTTAAATGATATCATTTAATTGTAGAGGAATTAGGAATTGTTGGAGAGGAAATCTGGACCTTTGATATTTGTGTGGTTGAAGCTTTTAATGCTGTGATGAAAAAAAAAAAGTTTGTTTTCTTTTAGCACTCGGTAAGTGAATTAAAACTTTGGACACCAGGGAAGGGCATATCTTTGCTTTTTTTATCTCCCTCCAGGAGAAAAGTTAGTTAATTTTTCATTAGTGAAGAACTTCTCATTTCCAAACTCAGCAGCTCCTTACAGTTCTCAGTTCCCTGTGAGACCTACATTTCTGATTTATGGCTTTTTTTCAGTGGTGCTAATACATCAACAGGGCCACGCAAAGCTATCTAGCAAGGGCAGGACACTATCTTTGTACCTGCTACTCTCACATTACAAACAGTTTATGATGTCTCTTGTAGGTCCCTGGAAAATGAAAAGCTTTTGAGAAATGTTGAGATGTCTGTTCCTCTCTATTGTGCCTAGAACACAAATCAGCTACCACAAGTTAAAACTGGAGTCTGAGGAATCATAATTTAATCCTCTCTCCAGCTGCTTCAGCAGTCCTTCGTATGTGTCTTAGAGCAGCCTACTGACCTTTCCTGAATGACACATTAAAAGACAATACAGCCAACAACGATGCCTTTGGAGTTCCTGGAACTTTGAGGTCAATTAATTGTCACTTGGGATGATATATCTGAGCTCACCATTAGTTTCTCTTTCTGAAATAGATTCAGGGCAAGCTCGCTTGGCTCGTACGTTGTTTAAAGGCATAAGAGTCCTTGACGCTAAAGCAAAGATGGTAGTATGGTGCCACGAGCTTTTAAGCAGTTTCCCATTGATTGCTAATATATATGTGCTTATACCTCAACTGCAGAAGATCTTTATAAGAGCCCCAGCACAGAATCATTTGGAGTAGGAACAGAAATATTTCTGCTTATAGGTATAATCAACGGTCTGATTTTCAGACCAAGGAGCCAGGTGACAAGACTGTAAATAATTAATTTATAATGCTCATGAAGACCAGGCATCTATCTCTCTTTATTTAGCAAGGGTGGAGAAAATCAGAAAGCTCATATACAACCAGGCTGTCCAAGCTGAGTGAGTCTCAGCCCATGGCCTGCAGGGCAATGCATCCCTGGCAGGGCAAGCATGGGGCACCATGGAAAAGGCCCTCTCACTTGGCCACACACAGCCCCTAATGCTCAAAGGTTCCAAAAAATGTAAGCTTGGACATGGCTGTCTTTCCTGATAGATGCAGCAAGGGAAAAGTAGACGTAAGTGTGATTTTGGAGCCTCTTGTGCAGTTTTACTAGAGAACGCTTGGATTTGGGGAGATGGGATGCAGCATGCAGGCAGCTGGGTCTTAAGAGGTTTGTCTGGGTGACTTCTTTTCATGAAGATGTGCCCCACAGGAGTTTTAGCTTAGCCTGCGTGTTTAATTTCTGGGTGATGCTGTGTCGTTGCTTTTTTAGTAACAGCTCCGACAAAGTTTCAGTGACAGCTTGGGAATGAACTTTTTTCCAGCGGATGTATTTAAGATTTTCATTTACTTACAGGAGCTTGTTTATGCCTGTACTTTAAAGTATTTCTAATACCTTAATGCTAGAGAGTATATACATTGATGATATAAGCCTAAGGATTATGGAATACAGAAAAAAAATAGAGAAGGATTTAGTAGCCATCTGCCTGCCTGAGGTAAATCAGTTATCTTTTACATTATTTTGCACTAGGTGTTGAATATGTAAAGCAGAAGAGGATTGCAATGGTGATTCACCAAGTATGACTTAAAATAGGTGTTAGAGAGGGCTTTACAGCCATGATGGGCATTTCAGCCTGTTGCTGCTGCCGAGGCTGCCAGTGACAAGCATCCGCTCATCTGACATCCCGTGGAGCTTCCTCTCCCTCCTTCTGCCTCCCCAGAGGCCAGCAACCCAGCCAGCTCTCCCTGCCACAGAAATATTCCCAGACTGCTTCAAAACCGCCGTGAGCAGTTTGCCCTCGCACGCTTGTCGCCATCCTCCGTTGTGCTCTAGACACTCACACGACTCCTCCGCTGCCACCAAGGTGCTGGGGCTGCCCCACTGCTCCCCTCGAGAAGGAAAGGAAAAGCTTCACTGCAACACCAGTTCTCTGAAATATCTAGCAATTTAATGTATTTATCAAATTATTTTATAAATTGGGAGTGGAATCTGTGAATCCTAATAATAAATGTGAAACTGTGTTTTTTTTGACAAATAAACAAGTCATCCAGAAACTTTGCTTGACTATGTTGTTAGCACTGTTGTCCATTTTCACTGCTAACAAAATCATCCTATTCACTAATCCAGGCACTCTGTACACTGCCATTTCACAGTATGGCAGCTCAGCTTGATAAGTGCAGACAATTCAAGTTAAGTTGGAGAAAAGACATAGCTGCAGGAAGCCAAATCCAGGCCAAAGCTGTGCAAAATTTACTGTCCTACTGACTTGTTACTCTCCAGAAATACAGCTTTAAGATATTTGAATCTGCTGCTGGATCACTTTGGCTGAATATAAAATGGAAGTAATAATTTGGGTTAGCTTGAAGCATTTCTTCTTGGCATTTTCAAAACAAAGATGTGTTCCCTTCTTTGAAAATATAACCCAAACTTTCACTTGATTCAGCATGAGAGTGGACAGGAAATGTTTTCAAATTAAAGTTTTTCAACTGACTTAAAGCTTTTTGTTCTGATTAAATGAGAGACACCCGTCTTTGGTCGCTTGTTGTGTTGGCCTCCAGAGGGGAAGGAGAAAGACGGCAGTTGTGACAGAGCCCGCCACTCCATCTGCAGAGCGTTGGGCTAAGGACTGCGATTACTCTCGTGACAGGCTGCCTGATGTCCCTGGGGCACCTGGAGCAAGCAGAGCACGTGGCACTGTGGCACTTGATGCACTGTGGCACCTGTGGGCCCAAGGAAAAGATAAACAAATAAAGCACAGACTATTGACTGAACAGCGTTCGTGTTTGCAGCTAGTATGTTGAAGCGAAGGAAGCTTCCAGTTTTTCTAGGAAAATTGTGCTGGGAGTGCCCAGAAAAGAAGGGCACATCTCTGTACCTGACAATGTGATGGATGTGTTCAGGAGAAGCTAATTTTGCACACATTCCAAGGTGAAAAGTGCTGCCAGGGAGATCTCCAGCCTTAGAGACTTCACCAGAGTGTATTTTACTATGTCTTCCATTTTGTAGATTTTTATTTTTTCTGCAAAATATTGTACTTCTAATGCTGCTTTAGCATTCAAAGTGAGAAAAACCCACCACTTTTGCCTATCCCAAGCTCCGTCCCTCTGAGCAGCAGTCTGACTCAGGCAGAGAAATCTTGTCTTCCGTGGTGATCGGTGCGGGCTCTTTGTCTGGCGCTGATTGTACCATTAATCACATCTTTATGAGCTCATCATCATCTTTCACTAATGTCATTCTTTTCACAGATGCATCACCATGCTTAGGCACATATGATTCAGCCAGGCCATAGGACAATGAAGAACAGGAAAATATAGCTGTTTGCACTTGCAAATTTCCATTTTTTTTGCATAATTAGGTCTGATCAACACTGGAGACTGAGCATTTCAAATGCAGATGAGAGCTGACACAACAAGGACTTGCATTTCCCATGTCATGCTACAGAGAAATTTTTGTAATGTTTGCCCAAACTGTCTTGAATATGGCCATAATTTAGAGAAACAGACTGAAATTGTATTGAATGAAGATGTTTCCCTAGATGGAGGAACTACTGCCAGTGATTGACTGGTCCCATTTCTGCCCTCAAGCTGCAAGCAAGTAGAAGTCCTGTGGTAACTATACCTGTGGACTTTTTTATTGGAAGTAAGAAAATTTTCCGGGGAGCTTAACATTTTTTGCCCACAGTCTTTATGTTAGGAATAATAGGAATGCCATGGTAACAGCTTTCCCTTGCAAGTAGTAAGTAGCATTTTGATGGTGACTGCTATACAAGATGGAAATAAAACTGATCCAAATGCTATGATTTTGAAACGAACTTGCTAAATTATAGATAAATCTTCTCTGGAATACATTATATAGTTATCTCTTCCCAGCATATTGTGTCCTTTTATAGATTTTTCTAAAGAAATGAAAAAAAAAATACACGAGACAAACAAAACAGGAAAAAAAGAGGGTTGTAAACATACCAGTTGATAATTTACTATCTACAGAAGACCAAGATTTAAGAATTATGGAAAAGAGAACAGAGGTTGATATGAGAAATTAAGAACCACCCAACCTTGCTGTAATCCTTAACTATTCTACGTCTTTGTTACAGTTTGAGAAAATAGATGACAAAATCTCTTCGCAGATAAGAAAAGCTTATTTGAAAACAAAGAATAGACTAATCTTGGACAATGAACGTTTTTAATTATTCTGATACTGATTGAAATAACAGCTGAGAAATATGAGATTTATGTTCTGTAGAAATAATACAGAACTATTTTCTTACATAATTTAAGAATTAAATAAAAATAAAACAGTAAAAAACATGCAGAGGCTATCTAAGATATTCTAAACTGTAATATGGCTTCCTTGCAGGTCTGGTACAAAATTCTCATTCTCGTTCAGGGCTATTGAGCTATTTTACAAGCACTTCCATGCTCTGTGGGAAAGGGAATGGCTAGAAAGCTGCCATGTGCCACACAGGTTAGCCTGGTGGGCTGCTTTTGAGAGGCACAGAAAGCACCGCTGTGCCGGAGCGTGCACGCACTCTCTGTCATCCTGCTTTCTCACATCTCCAGTTTGTCTTGAAGGATGAAAAGTCTGCAAGATGATAGAAATAAAATTTATGATGGAATGTTTGCAGAAGCAATAGTGGTAGCAAGTTTTGTCTGTGTGTGTGTGTGTGTGTGTGTGTGTGTGTACACAGTTCTTACATTTATGTATATATATTGCTCTGTTTTTGTCTGGGTGCATTTCAGTGGGAAGGGATAATGTCCAATAATTTACTCCCATGTTATTCTTTTCAGATGGAGTAGCTGCAAGTTTCACAGATAGCCAGCAGGAAAGCAAAAGCAGTACAGGAGCAAAAACACTACCTTAAGAATTAAAAAAAAAAATAAATAAAAAAATAAAAAAAAATTGTTGATTTATAGGGATTTATAAATGATGATAAATGTTCTAAAAGCAGATTTCTAGTGGGCAGATGGTAAGAGACAGTTTTTGTCACTCAGAATGATAGTGGTTAATTGAACACAAAAGATAAGGAAATAGCAGATGTATTCATCAGTTAATTTGCTTTTCTATTCAAAGACAAGAAAAAATGATAGTGATTCTAAGTAGGAGTTGTGTTCCTGGTACAATAGGAAAGGAATTATTCTGAAGACAGCAAGAATGGAAGGAGGTATGGAAGATACCTCCTGTCTGAGAAGACAGGAAGCAGTAACTGATTTTTTTTTCCATTTTAGGTGTTTTATCATGAAGAGTCAGATTGGTGTTGATGTAAGAGTATGAAATGTGTTTGTTAATTAGGTTTGAATAAAATAACAAACTGTGATCTCAAAGCCATCTGTAAATGAAAAACCAGGTGGCTGAGCAGCAGAATGAGGATTACAAATAGAGTGTCATAAAAATGTGAGGTGTAAGAACCATTTGCACTTCTGGTCTGTTTATGAGAAAATGCAGAAACAACTTTTTTATTTGTAGGCTTTACCTTGAGTACAGAATCACTGGAGGTCCCCATTTGCTCTTTGGCTTTTATGTTTATTCAGAAAAGTACATTTTTGGCAGGTTCTCTTGTGAGTTTTCACTGAAGTGAGCTCACTTTAGTATAATCAGGTGTGTTATTAACCTTGCTGTGATAGCTCACGCTTCATTGAACGTGTCTCTTGAGTTCCCTTTTGTTAAACATTCCTGTCATTCCCCCCTGCCTGCCTTGGCTCTGCTGTGATGCAGTTAGTGTCAGATACGCAAAGTGCGGAAGTGGTGACATTTTCATACAATCATTAAAAGGCTAATAAAAAGGCTTTTTTTTTTTTTTTTTTTTAAAGTTTCCTTCTCCCACCTAGTTTTTAAACTCTTTCTCCCTCCTTCCTTAGTTTTTGTTTGTTTTACTTATTCCTGGAAATATGCTGCGATAAGCTGTTTTATGGAGGAACGCTTGACCTTCCAAATCTGGAGTTGAAATGCATTTTCGGTGTTTAGCCTGCTGTCTCAATCTCCTTCCTTTTCTCTGCCCAAATGCACCAAAATGCACAACTTAACAAGAGATTTAACATACCATATCTTTTAATAACATAGAATTATTCTTTCCTGGAATATATGGGCGAAATACAGAAAAATTAAAGTGCACACTTAAGTCCAAAAGATTTTATGTCTCAGAAGTGTTCATATAATTTTTCTTAGGGCTCTTAAGTACAGATTCACATTAAAAAAAAAAAAAAAATCCGAAAGTCATGTCTCCAGCTATTCCTGGTGGGCAGAAGTCCCTTCCAGAAGTTTGTCTGCAACATTTTAACATATGCTTTGGAAAAATACATATGCCTTAGTGAACTCTGCGAGGCGGTCATATTCTGTCATAGCTCGCAAGAGCCTTCGCAAGCTCCTCTCTGCGGCGCTGGTGTTGGCAAGACCGTTCATTATTGCTCCCCTCCCGAAGCAAGGAGCATTTTGAGACTGCATGCGTTCACATATATGTTATGTACTCTATGTATAGGGTATGTTCGTGTTAAAGACACTGTGCGGGAAAGCACGGCTTAGAGCCAGCTCTGCGGCTGGCTGCCCTCAGCTCCCGTCTCTTCCTGATGCGGTGTGCGCGCTGCTCGTGACTCCGTGGCAGCCGGCGCTACGGCATAACACAACGCGAAGAGCTTTAACTCCGTGCCAAGCTGGAGCTAATTACATCATCACATCAAAAAGGCTGCAGGAAAAGCGTTAAGGTGGCTGCTGGAGCAAGCTCAGTGAAAAGATTGGTTTGAAAAGATTGGTTTTTTTTCAGCCTAGTTTTGGAAATTCTGGGGTTTCTTATATTTATCGTGTTTTCTTGGAGTTACGTAAGATGTTTTTCTTTCCCCCTTCTGAAAAATGTACGACTCAGTTGATCACCCAAATTTTGTTTTAATTAAGCTTTTTTGCCTGGGACTTGTTCTTTGATGTGTGCTAATATATGCTGAATAACACCAGCATTATTTTTTTGTAGTGATTTTGAAGTTCTTTAAAAGCAAAATGGGAATGCGCCTAGTTGAAACATTGGCTCTGTATCGCCGAAGTGCGATGCCTCCTAACTATTTATTATTTCCCCTGGAGAATTATCAAAGCGGCACTGAAATTTCAGCATGTTTCTGTTTTATAGAAAGTGCTGGAAAGCTATTTAAGCAACCAGAGTCCCCTTGGAGTGACTCCTAGCTTGTACCCAGGGAGTTTTCACTGCCGTTATTAAGAAGTAGTGCCTAAAAGCGCTAGTGAAGCCGTAGCACGCATCACGCGGGACGTTTTCATTGCCCAGGACTGGGAGCCTGAACTGCATGTCAGGCGTGTCGCTCATCCTGAGCCCAAATGCAGCAGCCCAGCACCCTAGGAACGAGGGTGTTTTAGGGCTGGCAATGCGCGTGGGCCACATGTCGCAGCGTTTCATCCTCGGGCAGTCGTGGTGGCGGCCACCAACGTCAGCGGCACCTGCTAGGAAGTTGCTCCTGCGCGCGTGCAGGTGGAGAGGTTTTGAGGATTACAGTACTCCGACGTTTTACCTGACGCTTGAAACCGACACGACGGCACGTGGCGTGGTACACCTGAGGCGGTCGGGTGAAGGTGGACAGAGGGCAGCGCCCTGCCGCCGCCGCCAGGGAGCCCTCCTGCTGCCCCTGCCACTGTTTTAACTGGCTCCTTCCTGCACGGCTCTATAGCGAAAATATTCGCCCGGCTTTGCTGTGCTCCCCAAACTCCATCTTTTCCCCCCCTCCTGTGTGTGCGTGGAGGGGAAAGTGTCCAGTTGCCATAGCAACAGCGCGAGGCTGACGTGAGACCAAACTCACCGTGTTTTCGTTCTTTAAAACTCCATCTGAAGCGACGCAGGTAAGCGCGCGCGTAGTGGTTGGCGGCGCAGCGGGGCAGCTGCCTTGCAGGGCCGTGGGTGTCACGGCGCACGGTGCTGCCTCCCTGTAGGGGCTGGGACGCAAGCGCACTGACGTTTTGGTGGGAATATCTCTGGAGAAATGACACCAGCAGGAATGGAAGGGGGTGTGACAGCAGCCTGCCTCTCCTTTAGGAAGCAGCGTAAGATTCAATTAGCAAGTTGCCAGTGGAAACCTGTGTATAATTATAGCTCTATTATGCTGGCCACGCTGTTTTCCCATAGAAAATACATTTTTTAATTAACTTGTGGAGTTGGCTCTGACACCTACGCGCGCCCTGGGAGGAGTGAGCTCTGGTGCTTGGGGTGGGCTCTGGTTGCCAGGGATTAAGGGTCCGGTAGCCTCCCACAGACCTGCTCCGAGCTTGGCTCTTCCTGGCCGCAGGGGAACTCTTCCCGCTGCATGGCATTTCACAGAGAAGAAAGCAAAATGCCGAGATGCCAGAGGCTGTTGTCCTTGCAATCCGTGAGACACTGGGTGCCTCCTGCGGGAAAGGGAAGAGTGCAAAGTCCAGCTGGCGTCCTGAGCAGCAGGTTCAGGACAGCTTCTGCATCCTCAGGAGGGGTTTCAGGGGACGTCTCTACAACCTAAACCTTGCCGAGATTTCCATGTTATAAAATCCTTTTGGGTTTCTCTTCCTCCGCCTATTTGCCCGCAATGTTTCTCAAAGGAAATCCTGAATTACTTTGGGGAAGTCGGAATATTTTGGAGTCAACAAATACGTTGCATTTACAATGCAAATGTGTTACGGATGCATATACCAAGTGCAGTTGTTTTTTCTCTTCTCATATCCCTTCTTTGGGAGTAATTCTGCTTCAAGTGTGATGCAGAAACACAAGTTTTCCTACAGAAGTGCAGTTAACTCAGTACATTTTTCTAGCAGGGGCCTTTATGGAGTACTCGGGGAAGGTGCCTAAAACGGAGGACAGTTTTAAGCCATCCTTCCCAGTGGCATATTCTCCTACCTTCCGGTAGGCAAGGCAGCCTACCTTGGACTTTTGGGATTTTCCTGAGCCAGCTGTCTGAGCCACATGGATGGCTGTTTGGTAATCAGCGATGGATTTGTCTCCAAGAAATTTGTTGTAATCTCTTCTTGAACCTATTTATATTTTCGGTCTTCACCGCATCCTATAGCCTTGAGATTCACAATTATAATTACATGCTGTGTGAAAAGATAATCCTTTCATTTACTTAAGACCTACTGACTGATAATTTTTCACTGAATGCCCCTAGTTCTTGTGTGATAAGCGACCATGAATAATTGTTTTATAATCTATTTCTCCTCACTATTCATAATTTTACCGAGCTCCTTAGTCACCTCTTTTTAAAGTTTTGATTCGATTTTGTGTCCTCTTACATGGAAGATTCTCCAAACCCCAGATTCTCCTTGTCCTTCTCCATACCTTTTCTTGTACTACTGTATGCTTTGATTACTTACCAGCTAAGTAAACTTCAAGTTGCTACTTAGAAATTAATAAAACCATGTAATTATTTGTATTGTGCAGTCACTGGACTACATATTTAAGTCAATTGTGCTCTGAGGAATCACATCTATCCATGTGTATGCAATTCAAAACTGAGAGCTGAGAGTTAACAGAAGGATTTAAATAACACTCCAAAAAGAGTTGCTAAAACTTCTCAGTGTTCTTTGTGTGGCTAAAACAATATAAAAATGTGACAGTCTTAGTAAGCCGATGGGTATAGATAGGCGATGAATAATTTACTCTCTGTGTTGAGTGTTTCTACACCTGTAATGTATTGTTTATTTCATTTAAGATGTTCTCACCATATGTCTTTGAGTTCCTGTTGTTATTAAATCATTTCTCTGTGAAAGAGATTAGAAAACTAATAAACAATAACACTGAAGCTGAATTCTGACCACACAGACAGCCAAGAAAAGATCCCTGTATCCATGCAGACCACAAACTCTTCAGTTTTATGTTTTTTTTTTCCATTTATAGTGATAATCAGAAAAATAAATAAATAAAAAAAAATAAATAAAACAAAACATAAAATCGTCATTCCAGGCAGGTAAAAATTATACTGTAGTTACTGTATTCCCCTCAAGAATCGCAAGTCTTGATCCTTGAAAGAACAGCCAGGATGATTTCATGATGCAGCTGGACACATAGGTGGGTCTAAGTAATCTGCAACCCCCTAGTCTCAGAACTGGGGTGTAATCCAACCAACTCATGGGTAAAATACTGTTGGATAAAATAACATAAACTCCTCTGCCTTCTTTAGAATAAATCTAGGAGAAGGCTTTGCTGGGTGAACTTCAGATGTGCCGGACCAATGTGTTTGATATAAAATCTCCTTGCTTTGCCTGTACACAGACCTGGATATACGCTTAATGCCTTACAAATCATAACTTGGTGGACCATAACGTTTAGTATGTCTATTGGGACAACACATGTGAACACAGACCTTAACTAAGAGTGTGAAATGGCAATTTCAGATGTTAGTTCTTTGGATCTTATGTTAATAGTGGGGCTGTCCTGTGGCGCGCCTCTCTAGTTCATACCCCATCACATCTTTTCTCTGTGGCCCTTCTTGCTTACACAAGAAAACAGTGCTGAAAAAAAAAAAAAAAAAAAAAAAAAAGTTTGGGGGGAGTTTTTTTTTGCATCTTAATATCTGGAAATAGGGGGAAACCAGCCCTTGACAGATGGCCAGTGGCCTGTGGACCACAGTTTGAAAACCACCTGCTATGCTAGATTTATGATGGTTTTAGCTGTGATAGCTTCTGCTCTCTCCTAAGCGCACACAGACGGTGCAGGTCCTGGCAGAGACCGGAGGTCGCGTGTGTGCAGTATGGTCGGAGTTGGCTGGCCTCAGTGGTCGGCAAGGTTTTGCTGAGCAGTGACAGCAGAGGGTCACAGGCGAGGCTCAGGAGGATGATTTCACTGCGCTCCAGCTCTGTTTTCTTACGGCATACCACAGGCCTGATGAAGGTGTTTTGATGGGAAAGAAGAACTGCCGTGAGCACAAGGTTTGTGTGGCCAGGAGGAATGGTTTGTTTTTTATTCACAGTGTGCACAGATATTAAAAAAAAAAAAAAAAAAAGTCCATGGTTCTGTGCACGGCATTCAGGTTAATGTAGTGAAACAAAACAGAATATAAAGCTCTTTTTTTTTTTCAGGAACTGTTTTCCTCCAATGGAAACACTTCAGTTATTTTAAGTTAAGGAAATCCTGTGTTTCCTCAGCAGCTGTTGCAATAAAGATAACTGGTCATTTTGCATATATATTGATATTGCTGGAGGTTCTTTTTTCATTTTATTACTCAGTGGCCCTTTGCACATAACAGATTTTCAGCTGGTTAAGTGGCTGAACTTGGATAAAAATTTTAACATAATGTTTCATGAAACAGTATTTACATGGAGTGGACATGAGCATTACTGCATGGATAGGCTACTGACCGAAACACCTAAAACTGTGAATAGAAAAGGCAGTATATCAGCCGTAAGAAAAGTGACCTGAATTACAGGGAGGTTTGATATTAGGCATATTTGGGTGTAAGGCAGAGAATCTGAAAGTAAACCACACATCCTGACTCTCAAAGAGGACAGTAGGTAGAGTCATAAACCAGTAAAGGTAGAAAACTGTACAAAGAGAACTAGAGGAATGAGAATTTTGGTCAGAATATAGAAAAGTGAGATGGAGCCTGGAACAGGAAGAGTAATTTACATGAAAAGAATAATATGAAGGAGAAAAAAAAAGTGAAGAAAACTAGAAGAAGTGAGAGTTGGAAGAATTATGATGATGACATGACTTTCTATTTTATTGCATTTCAAAGTTGCAAGATGCTTCCCATCTCCTGCGTGTGTGGAGGGTGAGGGTTCTTTAGAGCCCGAGTTGCCTGTGTCACATGGGGGGAGATGTTTGGCATGAGATGCACAACCTGGGTCTGTTTCTGCCTAGTGGTTAAAGGGTCTCATTGAACATCAGCGAAAAGTCTAGCATTTTCAGTATTTGTTCTTTAAATTCTATTAATTACAAAATGAAGGGAAGAAAAGACCTTGCCTTTTGGGCAGTATTCCTTTTAGGCTGGAATGTCACCAGTAGAGTTTGAATAAATTTTTGTCATTCATTTTGGCTGTTCTTTTTGTGCTTCTAGCTGGTACATTTTGTCAAATGCTTAGTGTTTCAGTCCTCATAGCCATGCTGTTAATAGCTGCGTACAAACTTTGTGCTTTATTTTGTTGTTTTGAAGAAGTAGTTTGTCTCACATTCTTGCTTCCTGATAACAGCGTTTCAGGACACAGGCTTTATGCTTGTTTTTATATTTGCCATGGGCAAATATCTTTTAAGCCAGCAGTGATTTTTGAAGTTGAACATTCAGCATTATTATTGTACCTTACCTCTCTTGCTTGAGTCATTTCTGTGCTACTGATAGAGCCTTTTCCTAGAAATGGCTTTGAAGACTCCACAGATGGTTTTCCACTCTTGTAATTATACTTTAGGAACAAAAGAGGATCTAGTAGTGAAGTCAGTACTGGTTGCCTGAATAGGCAGTGTGATTCATAGTGGTGTCCCAGTATGATGGAACTACTTTTCTGCTTTTTTGGGGAAAAAATTGCCTTGTGGTTCCTTATGTGAGGTTTCTAATTCTTAGACTGCAGTACACAGTGTTAGGTGTTACTAGAATAAAGAGTAAGAAAGTTACTTCCTGACTATGATTTAATTTAAAGCTGTCAGAAAATAACATTTTTTGGTTGGTATATTTTACTGAATCTCGGTTATATGATAGATGCCTTTTGGATCATCCTGATACAATTTTATGAACCCTGTATGCAGTAGGTATGGTATAATTATTTTTCAATCATATTATGAGATGGATTTTGTACCTTCAATTAGGATATTGAAGAAGCTGCATTACATCTGTGAATAGATGGAATTAGAGCTCCTGAGGCTGACATGTTCCCTGGGAAGCCATGTTAATAACCTACCAGAGTGAGGAGGGTTGGCTTAACAAGGCATTTTGGGAACCTGGAGAGATGGAAACCAAGGAAGAGGTCAGCTGGCCTTTCTCTTGCGAACAATTTTTCAAATGTGATAAAACTTCACATTTACAATGAATATCCAACAGTTTAAACATAGAACTGAGTAAATTATTTTAGTCCATTATTTTATTTACAACAAACTGCAGTTCAAGATTAGACAAAGCTACTTAGAAATTTGTTCAAATCAATCTAATAATATGTGAGCAAAGACTACAATGTTTTAGAAAAAGTGATTCTTATGTATTAAAGATGATCACCTTCCACAGCTTGCAGTAGCAAGTAAGGCTGCTATAGAGATTACAGGGAAAAAAAAAATCCTCCTGTTTTTAAAACAATTTATTTTGAGCTAAACTACAAAAGTTAAAAAAAAAAAAAAAAAGTAAGTTGGATAGGTGGATCAGTTGTTTTACTAAAATGAAATATTAATTTCACAAAGAATGAAAAATTCCACTCTTTTATTTTCTTTTTAAGCCAAAACACTAAGAAATCACTGAAGGTGATTTAGGTGTTTTTGAAAATTTTACCCAATGTATTCTAGTCTTGCAGGAGAACAGGAGAAGGCTGGGAAATGTATACATCTGCACATATATGCATATTTAAAAATACCTAGAAGGGGGAAGGATTCATAAACCCATCGTTTCTAGCTTCCTACAACTTTTCTCTCTTAGTTAAGACAATGTTTCTCAAATCATACTAAGGTCAAAATTGAGACATTCATGCGTGGTACTGTCATCTGATCAACATGGGATATTCTCCTATAAATATGCATTTATATAAATGTATATAAATTTAGGGAAAGCACTCTACTGTAAAAACGAACTGCTGTAAAGTACCTTAAAAATTCTTCAGGATTGTGCAGACTAGAGTAGGGACCTTCACACAGGTCTTTAAGGACACAGCTCTCTGCAGAACATGCTCTTGGAAAAAAGAATGTTGTTCAAAAAACTAATCCTCATGTACCAGTAGTTTGCTGTGCAGACAAGTAGTTTATATGCATTTCTTTTACTGAAAAATCTGTTGCAGTCTCAAAAAAGCTTCCTGCCTTTTTTTTTTTTTTTTTTTTTTTTTTTTAATAGGAAATATTGTAAACCTCAATATTGTAAACCTGTGACAGCCTCTCAGGGTTTCTCTTAGAAAAGATTTTGTTTCCCAAAAGCTATCAGTTACACTTTTGCTACTTTGATGGTTCTTATAATTTCTTATTTTGCTGAAATGATGCTAGTAGTCAGTGACCTCAGACATGGTTCTGATTCTGAAAAACAACTAGCGGTGCTGCAGAGAGTGAGTTTTAAATACTTCATGTAGGCAATCAGCTGCTGAAAAACATGTTTCTATTTTCCATATCCTCCAAAGAAAAAGAAGTTGGTCTTCTGTCCTCATTTCTGTTTTCCTTTCTACAGTTGTGGATTCCTGTTTTGTCCACAGGCCAAGTCTGCGTGGTTGTTGGCAGGCTGCTCATATTTTGTTTCTATTGGGCTTTTATCAGATCATCTTAGTCTGGGTTATACTGAAATAATGCAAAAAGACTCAGTAAAGAGGAACCTGAACGACAGCCCTGCAATGTTTAATTAAAGTGGGGCATGCGTGTGTGTAAATGATAGGCAATAGGCGAGCTGAACCTGCTGTGTGTTTCATTCTGATGCTGTATTGCTTTTTGCTCTGTGGTGACATTAATAAATGGATGCAGGCAGGCATTTTAGATTTCATTACTGCGTGAAACGCCTTCAGTTTTTGGCTTGCCCCAATTTATTTAAGAGGCATCATCATGCTCAAATTAGAAAGAGCCTAAGCTGCATGTGGCTGCTGAGAATTATTGGATTATTCAATTAGTGTGAACGGTGCTCAAGGAATATAAAATATTCAAGAAATATTAAAGGAAAAAATCCCTAGATAAGCAGGCTACATAAAGGTTACATGTTTGGGGATGTATGTAGCCCAAACTTCACGGAGGAGAGTGGGAATGGGAGGCCACAGGGCTGTGAGTATATAGTGTTTTGGCTGGTGTTGCTTGGAGTGATTAACATCCCTTGGACCCTCAGGTAAATTGTCAGCTTAATTTAATAGTGGAAAATAAAGTGGTCCGTGAGGTTTTTCAAGCTGAGATGCTCTTAGCTCACATGGGCTCCACAGTGTGTGCCCCTCAATGCAAGGGGGGGGTCCCAGTGGCCACGCTCAGGAACCAAGAGAGCCTGTTCAGCCCATGTTGCCGTCTTCATCAGCTGCCAGCTCTGCAGGGAGGAAAACAAATGGCTGGGGCTGACACTGGTGACTTCAACGTCGCCTCTCTCTAGAAAATTCATCTTTTTTGAGGTTGGGTATGGAGTAATGATATCAGGGAGGAACTGGCATGTTTTCCAAGTGAAGTCCAAACTGCATTCTAGATTTTCTTAAACTGATTGTCTAATTTATTTAAATTACCAGATCTCCACTGGCATCAACCTTGGGATTAGCACATTTATTTATGTGAAGGTTAGAGCCAATAGTCTGAACCAGGCATGCCCTTATTAGAAGGTCATCCTTCTCCCAAGAAACTTGTGTTTATTTTATTTTAACTTTAGCTACTTGAAGTTAAGAAGCAACCCTATTTTGTGAATAATTTTATTTCAGAAAGGATACTCTAGATGGTGAAAATTTACTTTCTCACATCTGCTAAACAGTACCCAGAAGTCAATCTACAACAAATAACCATTTACAGCAAAATAAAGCATAAATTCATTAATTTTAATGATAGTGTTGTTCTTTTACTCCAAGTGGAAGTTAATATAACAGTAGTTTGTAGAAGAGTATATGGCAAAACCCATCTGTGCAGGTTTTTCTAATCACATCTGTCCCCAAATGAGTTGTGCATTTTAAAAAGAAGAAAAAGCCAAACTAGATGGCTCATAGCAGCATGTTCTTTTCAGGTCCTTCAGCACCAACAAGGCCTATCTGGCAGCTCCACTTTGGTTCTTTGAGGTCTTAGTAACACTTGACAGGTTTTTCTTGTACCATTAGCAGTGTTTCTCCTGTTCATCATCAGTGGACACTTAGCAGGGAAGTCAGGATTTGGTGTTCTGAGCATACAAGCATAGGGGAAATGAGCTAATTCTTTGTAAGATTTCTTACTCATCCTCTTTTATTCACAGTGCTGTGGTTAGTAAAACCTCAGTGCTCATTCCAAGAAGTTGAAAGAACAAAACAAAAAAAAAATGTTTCCCTAGTTATGAATGTAATTAAAAGGGAACAGGACTGAGAGGTTCCATAAGGTATAAATGATTATTTTGATGATTTTCTTAAGCCATTTTTCAGAAATGAACTTGTCAACTATTTCCAATCTGTAAATTTGGTTCACAACTCAGTGATAGGTTTCATTCACTGAGAGTGCAGAAGGTTCTTGTTATGGTCACTGATTTTCCAAGAAATCCTAATAATTTGCAGACATCCAGATTCATTTAAATGCACAGAAGAAAGAAACTGATCTTGTTTCTTTTTTTTATTGATGCAGTTATGTTTTTTTTTTTTTTTTTTTTAATATACGCAAGGAGAAGATCCTTAGAGAAAACAAAGGAAACAGTTATATGTTGAATGCAGCTAAATGTATGTAGATCCATCCATGTTATGCCTGGCCCAACCTGAAATGCCCCAGTGGGACCTGTGCATGAGTATCACTGAAGATAATCACTTCAATGAATTTTAAGTCGTATGGAAAATTGGCTGGTGTAATTAGTCATTAAAAAACTGTTAAAACTGCTGTGACCGTTGAATCCCAAGTCATTGTAACAGCTGCAGTACAAAGCAGGAGATGATACTGTGATTTTGAGAGGTGTTGTCTAAATGGTGTTTGTTTGACTGGGAATAACCAAAATCAAACACTTGTCAGCATCTTCAAAAGGGTCCTGAAGTAAGAATCCTCATATTTATTGTTACAATTACAGCTAAACCTGATCCAGTCATGCAGAGATCATCTGCTATGTTTTTAATGTTGTCCCTGCCCCCAGATGACTCCAAGCCAAGGTCAGAGGCAAGTCAGATGCCTGACTATTTCATCTGCTCTGCTACTGTACAGCACCGTGTATTAGAGCAGCACTAATGTTTGCACTAAGATTAGTAGCAAGCCATTTTTAATCTTAACTTGCAGTTGGACATGTCTGACCTATAAAGGATAGGTGATGAGAAGTGATGTGAGGTTTCATGGCTTTCCTCTGCGAGAGTAGAGATTGTTGATTTTCTGGCATTTCAGAACTGTTTCTTCTCTACTGGGAGCGGTGACTGAAGGCAGCAACAAAAGTCTACAAACCGAACTGCAGACACTGGCCAGCAACCAGGCAATTCCTGTACTTACAAGAAGCACACTAAAAGAGGAAGTATTCCACTTTAGGTAGGGCAAAAGGAGACTTTCCCAACTTGTGAGGATCAAGTGGATCAGGTTCTTTAAATTCTCATGTCAGCTGTTTACTTTAAAATGGGACTTAGTTTTCATGTCTGAAGAAACTTTGAAGAATAAGCTTTTTTTTTTTTTCATACCTACTATTAGTTTTTCCTTCAAAAAATGAGACAAAATAACACGTTTGAAACCAGCAAGATCTTTGGATAAACATTTTCCTTCTTTTTTTTCCTCTGTGACCATGTCTCCTGGATTCACCTGAGCATCAAACAAAGGTGCCCAGAGTATATTTTGACCCAATTGCTTAGCACATGCCCTGTTCAGGGGAGCTAAAAATTGTGTTGAATTTGCTTGTTTATTTTGCACAATATAACTACCTGCATAAACTCATATCTCAATTCTTTCCCCCAAAATCTCATTGTAGAATGCATGATAGAGTTAAAATTTCATGCTGTTGCTGATGTAATGGCATCACTTGAGTATTGCTTATTGTGCTACTAGGACTTTTATCAGTAGTGTATCAATAATATGTAATCTCTTTAGCTTTAGCTCATTCTTGCAGTACTTTTGACCTTGCAACATTCAGGTGTAGGGGAGCTTCAAGCTTCACAGCTCACACCGTTCTGTACTGAGCTGGGTGTTTGGGCAGGTAGCCAGATGTATTAACAAGCCAAGTGCAAGTGTAATAAACTGTTTTGTTCTGCAGCAGTTAGGTATAATTGACAGTGGCTCTCATAGTGTTGTCTACTAGAATACGGCTTTATGTTAAATGTCTATTTTATTTTTAAAGCCTGAATATTTATTTACATTCTTAACATGGGTAGTAAATTGAGCTGGTTCTTCTGTGAGCATGTTGACTGCAGGTAAGCAAGTTCTGGATAAGAAATTCTAGAGCATGCAGTGCTGGAAAGGTCAAACTCATTTGCAGGGAGCTGGATTTAACTGTGCAATGCAGAAGTGAGCTGCATTACTCGTAATTAATCCTCAAGGTTCCTGAATGTCAGTTTACAGAGGCTGCCACAAAGGTAGTTCATGGAAGGTAATTAATATTTGTTATTACTGACTTTGAAAAGACTCTGGATAGCTTGACTCATTTGTGCAATGTTTATGAGCCTTCCTGTCCTCTTTAGCCAGACTTTGCTGAGATAACCTATAAAGAAATTCCCTGACTAAGTGGTTGGTATTGTGGCAGTTGCCGTCTTAAACTGTTGTTTTATTATAATTACTGCTCTGACATGTTGACAAGTGTTCCACCATTTAAAAAAAAAAAAAAAAAAGTCCTTCAGGAAAAAGGTTAATGCAGCTATCAGGCAGGTTAACACAGTATCATTCCCAGATGGCTTTTCATTGATACCAGTGTTTTTTGTTTTGTTGTTGTTTTTTTACCTTTTATTTTTTTTAATCTCCAGACTGTTACCCTTCTGCTCAAAATGATTGAAAATTCATGCATTTTTTTAACTGCACAAGTTTCTATTAGAAAATATAGGCCAAATTCTTCACTCAGTCATTGTTGTAAATGTAGAACAGCTAATTGTAGCTGAAAGTAGATGAGCTGCTCAGTTTCCCTCTGTTTTACCTGGGGTTCAGATTAGTTCTTGGCTCCCTATTGGCATGTGGCTATACGCATACAATCTTTTCTTTCCTCCTGTATTATATTCTGAACTGGACTGAAAACAGATTACAGAATAGTGGCTTTCTTGCTTTTTAAGTTGTATATCAAACTGAAAACATAATCTTATTTCGTCTTTTGATGTTCATGTGAAACTTTTCTCCAGATTTTTTTTTATGTAAACAAAGCAGCTTAAAACTATTTGTGAAAACTGATTTGGGAACTTCAAACTGAGAGATGGTTAGCACTTCAGACAAAACTTGACCCTCCAGAACCCAACTCTTTTATTCCTTCCTTTTTGCTTCTCCATTAGGGAAAGCAAATAATCAAAACTTATTTGCATGCTAGAGACATTAAAAAGTATTTCTAGCGGAGTCTAGATACACACTGTTTTGTGCCTGGTTCTTAAGATACAGATTTTTCTGGGTCTGAATTCCAACTTTCTCTCATTAGTGTGACTCTAAAATACTGTGAAAAAATGAAAAAAAAGGAGTTAGGGAATTGTGGAAAACACTTCTTTGAGTAAAAGGGCTTTTTCATTTGTAAAGCAGCCTACCTGATACAACACTGCTGTGTTATACTGCTTTATCAACTAGGGTCAAATGTATCAGCTGTGAATTCAAAAATTAATTGCCCAGATTTTAGTGCAGTCTTTCTGGCAAGCGTTCAGTGATCCAGTGAAAATATTTAATCTTTTTTCTCCTTCACTGCTTCGGCCATCAAAAGCAATGTTAAACTCTTAAGTAGCAGCTCTTAAACTTTTGACATCTACTACTCACATTATCTGAAGTGCTGCATTTGCCACCTTCACAATAGTAATTAGTATGACTATAACAGAGCTGAACTCTAACACTGCAATCCTCATCCATTTACACACCTGACAGCAGTTTCTGTATTTCAGTGGCAAACACAGTCAAAGATCTGTGTTCCTGATTATCTGGAAATCAGTAAACAAATCCACCAATTCTCTCCCCAGATATATTGCCAGTTTATCATTAATCTTTCTTTATGAATAGTTTCTACCAGTATGTTGGTAGATGACACCAATCTCTAAAAGCATGTCAGAGTTTTCATACAGAGGTGTAAAAAAGAGAGGAGTAATAGTTTGAAGCAATCAAAGAAAAAAATGATAGATAGATGGATGGATGAATGTGGTCTTCAGCCAATGTATATATGGGAGTGAACAGTCTCAAGTATTAAAAAGTGACATAAATATAAGACTCAATGTAACCTTTGGACATAGGTGGCAGAGACTGTAGATACTCACTGGTATTTCCACTGGTAATTTAGGTAGTGGAATAGACTATGGATATGACCCTGTGCCACATGCTGTAGGGGTCCCTGCCTGAGCAGGAAGGTCGGACTAGATGAGCTCTGGAGGTCCCTTCCAACCTCAACCATTCTGTGATTCTGTGATTCTGTGACTATTAACTTTCTACTTATGTTTTTTATTTTTTTTTCCTAAGTATCTAAGTATCTGTCTTCTTAAGTATCTTCTTCTGTGCTCTTGACAGCAACCAGAAGTCACCCAAGACGAAAGATTCCCCAATGCAGGAGACATCCTAGGTGAAAACGCTCTCGTGCACCTTTCCTTGCTGGGCCTTCTCCCTCCGTCTCTGCCCTGGCCCTTGCTGCACAGGGCCTTGCTGCCTCAGAGCTCTTGGAGGATTTTCTCCACCAAGTGATGACGCTGCCTAAGCCCACTGTTGTTGCAGTTGCTCGTGCTGAAGCAGCCCAGGTCTTCGTGGTTTGTGGTTACCAGCAGCAGAGAGTGAAGATGTTGGCCACAGACTCAGGCCATCGGTTTCCTTTAATCCATCAGAAAAATCCTGATCGAGGGGCGCACAATTGCCTCTGCCTTGTTGCCCTACTGCTCATTCTCCCTTTCTTTTCCCTTTCCTGCCACCACTGGGGTTTTACAGCTGTGTGAGGGAGGAAAACTGATGAAAAAATAATTACATTTCATGCAGGGTTCATTTTCAGCTGGGTTAGTTCCCTGATCCAGGGCACTGCTCGGCATCCAAATACTCAAGCTGGCATGAGGAGACAGGAGAAGGAAGAGCAGCTGCAGATGGGGTGCATGGCCAGACCATCCTCTTCAGCTGCAGTGTGGGCTTATGTTGGCTTTCGGTGGCCAACCCTCAGTGTGTGGGTTCAGGATACCAGGGGATGTGGGTTTATCCCGCAGACTTTGCACTGCAAGCGGGAGCAGCCTCCGACAGAAGGCTGGAAGCCATCTGGTCTTGCCTGGCAGGACATTGCTGGAGCTCACCTGCCAAAGCCTTTTGAAAACTTTCTTTACACCAGGCCAAGCTGTAGATAATTTTTTATTCTTAAGGATTTTTAAAAGAAACTCCATATGGGAGAATTTTCTCTGTGTAAAGTCCTGTCAGGTTTTCTTATTCTTTTTAGAATTGTCCAAATTCATAATAAAAAAATTCTGTGATTTCCCCTAATAATAACTTCTATATATACTTAATGCTAGGTTATTATTCATGCTTTTATATTCTTATACTGTGTGAATTACATTTAACTATGTGTCACCTTTTGTAAGAAGTTCTACTTTTTTTTTTTTTTTTTTTTTTTTTTTTTTTTGTGAAATAATGCGCAGTACCACTTGAGGTTTATAGTTCCCTGGGATTTTTTTAGTATTTAAGAGGTGAGCTTGCTGTCAGCCTCCATACTTCTGCCTTTATAATGTGAAGACATTACTGGCATCTTAACGTATAATCTCAGGAGCTTAGTTTTATCTAGTTGCTAGTGGGGCTGGGAGCTGGGATGAGCTTGCAGAGTGGCTTGGTAAAGGCAGGCGAGGATGCAAGGACCCCAAAGGGAAAATGCCCACTAGGCAACTAGGAGAGTCCCATTGCTTCAGATGGATTTTACCTGCTTGCAAATCCTCTTAAAACCTGTGTATGGGATATGTCTTTTTGGTTGTGTGTACGTGTATCTTGAAGCTGAAATAGCTTTGTGGGAACTCTCTAACTTATTATTTCCTCAGGCCATACATTAAAACAAAACGCATGCCCAGAAACGCAGGGGACTGCAGACCTGTCTGATGCTTGGCAGTTAAGCAACCATGAAATCATTAACACAGCATTGTATTTGTTTTGACTCATGGTATAACTGAAAACTCCTGTGGTGACCATAATGTTAACAGATGTAAAGAGGCTGCTGGCTTGGAAATGTTTGGTGGCTTGGCGTTTTCTGAGGCTTGGAGCGCCCTGTGCAGCCCGGGCTGGGCAGTCAGATCACAGCGGTGGATACTCTGTACAGAAAATGTGGCCTTGCTCCATCCGAACTACTTTTGTGTGGAATCTCCTTTTCAGCCAAATCTGCGCTGACAGGTTTTCCCTAGGTCTCATAGTTCTCTGTGGCAATGCATTTCTCTTGCACTGTACCCACTTGGCTGTGTACTCAACAGCAATGTCACCAAAATCAAGTAATCCTAAAATGTCATGCCAGTGCTTGCTCTAGGATTTATCTGGTTCATCCTGGGAATTTTGAATCAAGTCATAGAAAGCATTTTGTGTGAAGAATGAAAAGTACTTACTAAATGTTTTCCTCATTTGCAAAAAAAAAAAAAAATCCTGGCTCATCATAACTCTGTGACTTGGCCTGAAAACTCAAAATTTATTTGCTGTTGGTCTTGGCTATGGTGTGCGCCCTTTTGCTAATCTTGGAGAGTTAATGAATTAAGTGCAGTTACTTATTAAAGCAGCTCCAATGATAACATTGCAGAGATTCTTGCAGCCTGTGGTACCAGCCTCAGCACTCACCTGGGCCTGGAGAGGGCTTGGAGAGCCGCTCGCTGCCTTGGGGAGTCACTGCAGGAGTACTGCCAGTCTCAGCTACTTGGACCATCGTGGTTGCAGCAGAAGAGCAAGAGCTACTACTCACAGAAACTGTAAACACCTGACCCACTTCAGACACTTCCGTTGGTCCTTGATGGGTTTTTCCTGCAGTTATATGAAACTGGGGGCCATTGAGCCGTTCAGGAGCAGAGGGTTTAGTACCTACATGTGCCCTCATCTGTGCTGTTTGTTGATCTGGAGTCTACTCCTTCAAGGACTTGCTATATGGCACTTGCTTTTTCTTCAAAAGTTCATGTGTGATGGCTAAGTCAAGACTGCCCTTTTAGCAAAGCCTCAAGGAAGCCTGGATGCCTATAAAATGGAAAGTGTTTGTGTTTTTTTTTCTTTTTAATTTTAAAATAAGTTGTTTTCATTTCTAACAGTTACATGCCCTGCTAAGTTGGTCCAGCCCCTCTTTTTTGTTCAGAAGAACAAAGCAAACGCAAAACTTCTTTGCCTAGGAAAGAGTTTTGGTGTATTGAATTCTGCCTTTTAGTCTGAATTTAGACTTGCTCTTAGATATTTGCACATCTTCTCCTGCGAGATTAAGGCATGCTCTATCACCAGGAATCTCTTTGCTCTTTAATTATGTGAATGCTTCTAATGAGTCACCTCTGAGTTCTTTCTTGGGTAAATAAAAAAAATCTTTGGGTATCATTTTATTTCCTCAATCTCAGGTGATTTCTTTAGCATTTTTTGAACCTGTTCCAGTCTGTCAATATTCTTCCCTGAAGAATGGCAGAACGGGGCCCAGTATTCCCATAATGACTTCACCCCAGCCATATACATGGTTTTACTACTTCCAACTTGTGGTTGTTATCATCCTGTTTATGCTCCTCATGGACTTAGCAGTCCTGGTAGCTACAGCACTGTGTTTGGGAGTTTTCCATTTAACTGCCTGCTATGAGTTGCAGGTGCCCCTCAGAGTTGCTGCTCTCCTGTTGTTATCCTTTACTTTGGGAGTGTGATCGTCACTCTTCTTGTCTTAGGCTTTGCCTGTATGTTTAAGATTTTCAGGCTTTCTTTGTGTGTTTAAAGCAATTCAAAACAATTCAAGACAACTTAAATAACTGACTCATCTTCAGTTGCATTTATTCCCACTTTCAGTCTTTTTCCTCCTCCAACTGTTACCAATTGATTCGTATTTTCTTTCACATCATTGATACAGAACGGCATTGTGTCAGAAACCAGATCTCTGCCGCTCCCATTAAAAATGCTACTGTTGGATGATGAATCCCATTTATAGTTAGAAGGTGCTTATTGATGTGTGTGAACTCACAGTCAGCCACTTTTTAATCGATTTAACATTGGCTGCATTGATTTTGTGTAAGTGCTTCTAAAAAGTCGAGATTTCTAGGAGACGAAGTCTAAATGCCTTATGGAAATCTGATGTGTGAATAAAGCGATCTTTAATCACTCAAGCTCTGGATTCTGTCAGAAAACAATAACAAGTTTGTTTGACAAGACTTATTTCCAGTCAAACCAGGTTGATAAGAATTAATTATACTTTCATATTTTAAGAATATAACTAGGATGTCTATACTAAAAAATAATGAGTAAAGTATTTCATTTGTTTTGTGTAATACTTAGGATGAGTTCAGACTGCAGTTTATAATATATAGGAAATATAATTTGTTTCCACTAAATTTCATCCATAAATTCAGGCATGTGTGGAATGATGATCTGCAACTACCAGCAGAGTCAGTCTTGAGTGTCTGTCCTTTTTTCCTTTTTTTTTTTTTTAATTCTAAATGCATGTCTTCAAAAAAAAAAAAAAAAAAGAGACATGAAGGGTTTTTAAAAAGTGTGTGTGTATTCTTTTCCCTTAGTTTGCTCTTCTGTCTCTCTCCACTAGAGAGCTTGACAGACTGTTTTAGCATTACTGATCGCAATAACACACCAACCAAAATCCTTCTATGAATCACAACCGTAATACTGATTTCAAAAGCTTTAACAAAAGTCATCCCATCTGGAACATCTAAAGCTCTAGCATGGTTTCTTTTTGAGTGTGAATATTGAAACACTCCATTCTGAGAAACCATAAGTGAAATTATTTTTGATATGTAACACACTCAACAGTTTACAATACACTTTTTTTTTCTTTTCTTAGTACTATAATTCATGAACAATTAAAAATGCCATTGCATTCCTTTTTTTTTTTTTTGCTATTGTTTTTGTTATCATTTCTTACCCTATGTTTAAGGGTTTAAATCTTCTTAAATAAAAAACAAAATGTACTGCTATGGACGTGATACTGCAGCAGGTTATGTTATCGAGACTTTTTTTGTCTAGTTACATGGTTACCAATGGCATATCCCATTGAACAGAATAATAGCATATATATCTGCGTCGCTTTTTATCTGTTGATCAGAAAGTACTTTACTGACATACTCTTCAGAGGGAGGAGGCACTGTTATCCTGACCTTAGCGAAGGGGGAATTTTAGTTACAGAGAGGATATGTGATTTATTCCATATCAGGGGAAAGTGATGCTTTGCACTCACTGTCCAAGCCTGTGACCTAGCCAAAGCGCTACAGAAAGTGTTTGATTTATGTGCATGGGGTGAAAGCTGAAGAAACAAAACCAGATGATGCCAAAGCCACGCAGCAAGTAAGCTGAGGGTTTCCAAGGCTTTAGTAAATGTAATGGGCAGTCTTATCAGAAGGCTGTCTTCTATGATCTGCCAATCTCACTGGGAGTTTTGTGTACTGAAACGCTGCAAGATCCAGCTGTTTAGGTATGAGGCTCCTCCTCTCGCATGCAGTGATTCAGGAGTCTCATATCAACCAGTACATTGACATTATTATCAACATCTGTCTAAAATTAGAGGAACTGGGAGGAGGACTTTTGGGAAATAGTCAGAATGGGACTTTTTTGGTGTTGTTAGACAACTTGAATCGCTCTCATGTCAGCTAATAAAAATGTTTTTGACACAGCAGCTGTTTAAACAATTGAGGTTCCTGTGGCTTTATTAAGTTCTCTGACTGAAGGAGCAGCTCCCTAAGCCAAATGGGTTGGTGAGATTGTTACAAACTAAAATGTTAGAATAATAAGATGTTTTTATTGTGTGTGTTTGTAGTCACTGTGCAGCTTGGTTTTGTGAACTGAGTCCCCGAGTTGGGGTTGAGTTTGAAATAGATTATATGGCCCCAAGCATGTTGTCATGTCAGTGATATATGGCAGAAGAGACTCGACAGCTCAAAATCAGGTGACAGCAAAGAACTTGAAAAATGAAACAATTAAATAGTTGCACATTTTTGTTTAACTTTGATAGCAAAGAAGTTCACTAGCGTGAAACGTGAACACTGAGGTTTAGTTTTTGAGGGTAGTGAAATGTAACTGTGACACTCCAGTTTGGTGTTTGAAGTATGGGATGAAGCCCAGCTTTTCGGTGGGTTATTTTCCAATGCAAAACAACATGAAAGCCAATTTTGGTGAGTATGATGCATCTAGAACAACAAGCACATTTCCTCATAGCTTGTGGCTTAAGAATCTGCTAGGTTTTTAAATGGGGCAGGGAGTGAAGGCTGCAGACGATATATTTGGCCAATATAGCTTGTGCCAGGACTTGAATAATCACAGAATCCCAGAATGGTTGAGGTTGGAAGGGACCTCTAGAGATCACCTAGTCCAACCCCCCTGCTCCAGCAGGGACACCCAGAGCACGGGGCACAGGGCGGCATCCAGGCGGGTTTGGAAGATCTCCAGAGAAGGAGCCTGCACAGCCTCTCTGGGCAGTCTGTGCCAGGGCTCTGTCACCCTGGAAAGAAGTTGTTCCTCACATGGAAATGGAAGTTCCTGGGTTTCAACTTGTGCCCTTTACCCCTTGTCCTGTCACTGGCCACCATGGAGAAAAGTTCGGCCCCATCCTCCTTACATTCACCCCTAAGGTACTTGTGCATTTTGATCAGATCCCCTCTTCATCTTATCTCCTCCAGGCTAAACAGGCTCAGCTCGCTTAGTCTTTCCTCATACGATAGATGCTCCAGTCCAGCTAGGCACCTACACCATCACCCTACAGCCAGTGCTGCTGAGGATTCAGTCTCTGCCTCCCTCGATTTCCCTCTGCCTCCCTCATTTCTTAATGTGAACCAGAAATGAGTCTTATGACACAAAAAATGTAGCTGTGGTATGAGCAGCAGTAGCACTCATTTCAGCTGTACAAAAGTACTTTCACCAGCTTTACAACCTTCCCCACAAGAAGAACAGTTTGGTTTTGCTACTCATATGGCAGAATGCCTAATGCAAAGCCTTTCGGCCTTCAAAAGGATCCTCTCTGGGGATGCTTGCTCTAAGTGTTTTACAGTACCTTAGGCAAACCTTTGGTTTCAAACAGGGTGGTATTGCATGGTTACCACAGAAAGCTGGAAAGAATTTTATGTGAGCACCAGTGCAGTTAACCTCTTCAGGTTCTTCACTTCTGCTGCTACAGGGGGAAACAGCAAGTATGGCACTTGTCTCTGTGCAGGCTGCTTTATTTCATTCTGAAATAAGGAGAACTTGAGGTAGATTTGCATCATTGGGAAGAGCCTCTTGAGATGACCTCCTTTTTAAAATATTATGCAATGCTTAATAGTATAGAGGAAAATGATTTCCCTTCAAAATCTAGTCCATCCAGGAAGAATTTTCAGGTGTTCAGGTGTTTTCTCTTAGGTAATGCTGATGGAGGTGTAACTGAGGAAGAGATGTCTTGCACTGTCCTCTATATTACGGTCAATCTTAAGGGACACACTGAAGAGAAGAACATTTTTTATGTTAAGGATGGTTGCTCCAGCTTGTTAACATGATGGTTTTCTAAGTGATTTCAGTATTTTTCAAGGGATCTGCAAACACAGAAATCCTGTTTATGTTAGCCTTGATGAAGGAAGAAGTTGATACTACTCACTTTTGCAGGGATGATGTTCCTCTCCTTCCCCCAGTGTAGAAGAGCATAATGTACTACCTGGAGGAGTTTTAAATGCAGACTTTCATGTGGTTTTAGAAGTGGGAGATTTCAAATTGATATCTTTTCCTCTGAATGAATGGATAGCGGTGCAATTTTTTTAGCAGCTGGCATAGAAGAAGAAATTGAGGGGAAGAAAGGTCAGTGATTAGAGAGGAATGTCTTGACCTCTATTCCAGACTTAAGTGAAAAGAATATGAGAAATACTCCCTAAACTGCCAAAACCACCTGTGGATAAGCAGTGGCTGTGGTAGTTAAGCTATCATTCATGAAAACTGCGGAAAGGCAGAGGGATGGCTGTTTACTTTAAACATCTTTGGAAAAGAGAGGATTTCCATGACAACACAGAGTTCAGTTCTAGCAGTGTATGATAACAACAACAAAAAAAATCTGCTTCAAGATATTTTGCTGAATCTCCTGACTGAGCCCCTTTGTCATCCTAACATTTTCATTTTAGGATGTTGAGCAAGGCGTGTATGGAAAGAGGAGAAAATGTTGGAATCAGATGCACTATAGCATCAACACCTAGGCTCTTGGGTTAACTAATAGCATAGTAGGATCAAGAATTTTTGACAGTGGTTTGCAATCTGATGTGGGCATGTCTGCACCAGAATGTACCCATTTGCAAAAAGTATTAAGAAATTGCTTCAGAGGGATGTTGTGGCATTTGTGTCTCACTGCATTAAAGTTCTCAGATTAAAGGCACTCTGCAAAACAACCGTCGCTTTTAGAAAAGTTAGCATTTCTCAGCAGTGGTTCCATGGTAGTTTGGAATATACTGTGGTTATGTATTCTGGGAAATAATGCTGAAATGTGCAGTGAAGTCAAATATACCTAGTGCAAAGTACTTTGGTGCATATTGTCCGTCCTGTATTATCTCAGAACCCACTGTGTGAGAATAGTTCTTTTACAGGAAAGGGGAAATTGCTCTGAACTGTGAAGTATAATTCATTATCTGCTGATAGAGATAATTAGCTTGATGGGAAGTTTTGGTCACTTTTGTGTTTTGGAAGGGCTGACAAGAATGAGCCAAGATACAGATATTGCTAATCATGGCAAGAGTGTTTTCATTCTGGTGTTTTGCACACTGTTGTTTACAGTGCCCTGAACGGAGGAGTTTTGGGAAAAAGTGCTCTGAGGTCTCTTCTAGACCTCAATGAGCATCTCTCATTCCCACATTGATTGCAAGGGATGTAGTGAGAACTGGAGATTTCAGACTCTGAAATGACTAATATGTGTGTGGGCAGACTTGCTACATGTGCATAATACCTCGTTCCTTCCAAGTTATCCGAAGCTCTGTCTGCACAAACCTTCTCCCTGCAGCTCCCTTCACAATATTATCACCATTTCACCTTCACATCAGTACTAGCAACATGGAGCATGTTAATCTGTACCAAAAGCACTAGAAAGCTGCTCTTTAGTAAGTAACACATTTAACCATCATCTAGCTATTGTCATGGTTGAACAACCAAATAGCAGAAATGTTAACAGTTGTCATTTCTTTTTTTGTCTGCCATTTGCTTTATTCCCTCTGCTCAGGCAAAGATTTACTGGCGGGTGAAGGCTGACTTTACTTTCTTTGCTGCAAGGGATGCCCTTGCAGAGCTGTGCTGCCGCTGTCCTCTTGTTCTGCCTATCAGATGGCTGCTGCATCTGACCCTATCCTCCCCTCTCTCCTATTTCTTATTTTCTCCTCTTTCCTATCTGCTACTTTATTTTAATAGTCTGGTGTAACTAGCCAAGACCAGCAACGTGACCGTAATACAAAGACAAATTCTAAGCAGTGCTTTCAGCTTTCTGCTAGTGAAGTTTGCAGGTCTCGCTGCAAGAGATAAGGCCGTATTAACTGTCTTTAATGACATTTACCCAAAACTGCTTTGCAAGAGAGAAAGATGCCCAAGGAGAAACAGAAATTTCTTTCTTGATGATTCTTTTTCCCTTTACGTTTTAACTTAACGAGGTTTGAAAAACAGCTTAAGATCATTTTCAACTTTTTATTTGTCCTCCAAAGTAAGCTTAATATCCTAACTACCATTTGAAGTATGATCAAATCAGTATATTTTTTTATCCTAAAAACAGTACTAAGCAGTAATTATTTAACTGGGCTGCAGCATCACCCAAACCTCAAGTTATACCACTTTGGGGACCAGAGGCAGTGAAGTTGTCTTTGTCCCACATACTTTCTGGTTTTCTCTGCAATACCTTGGGCTCTTCAGCCCTACATTATATTACCTGTGTAAGAGTGTCTTAAGGTGAGAGGACTGACTATTTACCTGCCAAGCAGGGCCTCGTTTCCTCATCAGAGCAGTGAGTGTGCCGTGTGTGAGCAGGCTGTGGTGCCCAAGGTCAGATAGATGCAGGTGGCTGTAGCGTGCCAGGGAGGACCTACGTAAGTCCCTGCTCTGAAGCATAAAGTTGAACTTGGCAGTGAAGCAACCCAGCCATTGTATAGAAGTATATTGTACAGAGAGGGTTATTTCCTCCTCCTATGCCACCCCAGCATTTTAGGAATCTATAGCTTTGCCTTATTCATCTTCATTACATGTACCTGAACATCAAAGCATTCTGAAGCTGTTCTGGGAAAAATCCGGGAGTTTTGTCATTTTCCTTCAGGGCACCTTGAAACTTCATTTCTGGGTAAATTATTACATGCATCCAAACTGTAATTAACTGGTTAGTATTGTAACAGTGATCAAGGGCATTAAAACACTCTGAGTAGGAGTCATCTCCCCCAGATTTATCAACACATTATATCATTCAACTATAGCCTTATCTTAATAACTTCTTGTCTCCTTTCCCCATAAATCCCTATGCACTTCCATTTATTTGCATATTTCCTTGGGGAAAGCCTGTGAAAGACACCATCTTGTTAACTTTTAAGTCCTTTATAAGTGAGTCATACAAATTCTTACTACCGTCTGACTTTTTGCACTGGTGGTCACTTCTGGCTGCTGGGACCAGAGCTGTGCACTTCTTTTGACTGTAACATTATCCCCATCTCTCTTTCTCTACCCATTTGCTTGATATATTTGAGTCTTCCTTGTTTGCCTGATTCCATAGTTAAAAGGAAGCTGATCCCTATTTTTGGAGTTCCAGAGATTCCACAGTAGAAATACTTTGTCATACTTTTTCCATTACAGGTTCTTATTACACTGAGTTATTTATTAGAGTTGTGTTTAGATACAATTTCCCTTGTGGAAAAAAAAAATATGGCCACTTACGATTAAAGTATATTCAAAGTGTGTAAGGGTTTTAGTTAGTATAAACGAGCCAGAATAAAACATTTACATGCAAATATTATGAAAATGTTTCCTGATAATACTATCAGTTTTATGTATATACGTAGGTATGTATATGTGCTTTGCCCTGTGTTGTGTCATCACCATCCTGGTGGTTAGCGGATGGCTAACTGGTACAGAATATTTTTAGGAAAAAGAATTGATAGTGTTTGAATATAGAACCTTTTCATTCTGTTCCTTTGAAACCCACTGAAATAAGGGCCCTGTTCAGAAACAAAAATTTAATTAGCTGTAATCTAAACTGTATACCATCATGTCTTTAAAAAAGATATTTAATTTAATGTCTGATAAAGTGGAATGAATGTAAACTAAATGCACCCATTTGTAAGATAAGATATTATCAGTTCTGGTAAGTAAATAAAAAACATCTTAAATAGAGCCAGTCTGCTTTCAGTCAACTCTATTTAAAGTAAAATATATCAAAATCAAGCTTAAGATGTACAGAAGCTTTAAGTTGTTTCATTCAAGTCAATGGAGCCACCTACAGATTTGACTCTGAATATCTAATAGGATATACAGGCCAAATTTTTGAAAGGACATATGTTAGAGGTCTGTGCATAATGCAAATCTAGCTTTTCACCAAAAGTTATTTGCCTAATGAATGGATTTTTGTAAATGCAAGTTTTAAAGGGATAACAGCTACTCTTTTATTTAGGTACCACATTTTCAGGCAGGCAAAACCCCCTGTCCCATAAAGTGACAGTAGTATGACGTGAATGTCCCCGCACACACTGACAAACTCCCTGTGAGAGTCTTTAAAAGCAGTAGTTGCTCCACCATCTTTTTTTTTTTTCATTTTTCAAGGCCTGGTTGTCTTGCAAAAGACACTTATTCTCTGTATTTTGTATGTCAATAATGTGTGACACTGGGACACCTGAATGAATTTTCTTCACAAATAGATTAGATAAAATCAACTGCCATCGTCATTTCTCTACTGGAGGTGGAACAGTATTTACAAAAAAAGAGTATGCTTATGCTTTTGTCTGTGTTTTTTCTTTTTCTTTTTTTTTTCGTTTGCCATTCAGTTTTATGTTGTATTCATTTCAAATGAGAATTCTGAATCCCCTTTAAATTTCAGTAATAGGCTGTTTTCTGAATTGAGTTGTTCAGTGAAACCTTCTGCTCTGAGCCTGGGTGCCAAGGAACACTTCTGCACCAGTTCACAGCAGATGGGAGAGTGGTTTTCTGGCCTACCTAATCAAGAGCACCCTATGCCAAGACATAATTGTGCTGATTTGTGTATAGATTCCAAACTTTGTGTTTGATGTAGAGGCTGCATCTATAGAGAGGGTCAGAGTTTTGGCACCGCAAGCTGGTTGGGGAATGTTTGTAGTTAGCAAACAAAAACATCCTCTGGAGAACTTGTAACCATAGCAGAAAGCTCAGGCGTTCCTTGCTTCCCCGCTCACCCTCAGCTTCTGAAATGCTGTGCATACCTTACTGCTCTGCTGTCCTCCATAAAAGAAGGCCAGCATTGAAAATGAAGGTGCCTTCGTGCGGCATTTGCCTTCCTTGGGTGCACCCTCCTTATAGTAGAATTAAAGACTGAAAAGGATGAGCTATGAGGTAGGAAAGGAACAAGGCAGAGAAATCACTGCATTAAAGCAATTTCAGCCATTTCTTCGTACTTTGGCATTTGGGCAGAAGGGCAGTGCTGCAAGTTATGCTGGATTCCCCAGGGCCATCCCCTTTAGGTTGAAGGGCTTCAATAGATGTATCACCTTTGCGCACATTGCCAACAGTTTAGCACTAGTCAACTGAAAAGAGAGCATCTGTGAGGGAAATGTGTTCCTCTGGCTGATTCTCTGGCCCTTACTTTTTTTCCAGTCAGGTATCATCTGACCTTGGCATTATTTTTCTTTTCAGCAAAGAATTACAGGGCAATTATTTCATAGCTATTGTACCCCTAGGAATCTCATTATTTATTTATATGTATTTCAATTTACACCTCTCTAAAATCTAAACATGCTTTGTATATTTTTTTTTAATTTAAAGTAGCCCTCACTATTATCTTCAACATACCCTTTCTCTAGGTGCCATCCATGAAAAGCTTGTGAGAACTGGTAATTTTACAGTATAATCCAGAGTTCATCAGGTCTCTCCCAGGGGGGAACTGAGCTGGAGAGTAAAAGCCATAGCCAGTGAGGGAAAATAGCACATGGTGCTTGTCATCCAGATCTAGTGCTCAGGACGATCACTTCAGTTGCAGAGCTGCAAGAGGATAAAAAGTCAAGGGAGAAGCATCTGCACTGTGTGGAAACGAGTGGTGTGCAGACCTGATATTCTCCCTGGTGCTAATTTACAGATGGTGTGTGAATGCAGCTCCATGGGGAGATTACCATGATAATTCACTCTTGAGGTTCAAAAGCTAGGGATAGCTATGAGAGGTACATGTAACATAAGAAAAGCTTCAGCTTCTCTTTGCAGATGCAGTTGTTAACAAATATTCTTTGAACAGTTGCTGCTGATTGCCCTGAGGAGCCTGGGGATCTGTAAAGATACTGCTTAACAACCAGCAAAATCAATGGCAAACATTCCCCCGCTGGCCGACCTGAGCTCATTTCCCCTGGTTTCTTCTGAATCTCCCCTACGTAGGGCTAGAGGCAGTCTGAGTACATCTGAGCTCTGGCGGATCCTAAATATATAGTCAATAGGCTGCCTCGGTGCAGCAACCTGCAATATGTTTACACTGCAAGGAATTTTCTTACTCAGCTGAAAGCATGATGCCTTGACAGTACATCACCTAATAGTTTTCGCATTTTTAAAAATAAACCAGGAGGACTATATAAATATTGCCAGTTGTCAGGAGAAAAAAAAAAAAAGGATATAAAATTCTAGCATCTTGATTTGTTAGCATTTTGCACTTGCTTTTCTCTAGTTGCATAAACAGAGCGGGAATTAAACAGTGGAGATGGAGGGTTGATGTGCCAAGCTCCTAGAATACTTTGTGTCCATTGTGTTTGAATTCGTTCAGCTAAGCCCAAATAAGGTTTCACTTTTCAGTATAGTTTAGGCTTCTGTCCAATCTGTCCAGATTGGCAAATTTCAGTCCAGATGGTTATGATAGATATGGTACCCTCTCTTTTAATCTTGACTAAAGAAGTTTTGACAAAGGGCTGTGAATTAAGTAAGTGAGCTAAGGGTAGCAATGACTGCATGAATTTCACATTTTTGCCTAGTCCATCTGCCAGACTGAAAAGAGGGAAGGCAAGAAAACCATTTCAGTACAAATTAGGGTGTCTGAATTGCACAAATCTAATTAGTTAACAGGGAGGGCATGTCTCTGCTATTACTGCTATAGAAAAAGAAATCTTTTGGGGAAAATGGGCTGTGAGTAGTAAATCTTTCCTTTTCAGGCTTGCCATCCATTTGGAGCCTTTGTCACACTTTTACATGGAAGTTTTGAACACAAACCTTTTTTTTCTCTCTCTCTCTCTCTCTCTCTCTCTCTCTCTCTCTCTCTCTCCCTCTCTCTCAGAGTGTAGGCTGCATTAATTGTTGATGACATGGACAGAACATATTCCTTGGAATCATATCATCAAAACTGAGCATGATGAACAGCCTGTCCTAGCCTGTCCTATTGTTATGAGATTGACACTGTGTTTTATCTGTCAGTGAGATGACTATTAACTTTGGGAAATCGGTGTAATAATTTTAAGTATTATTGCTTATTTATATGCAGAACTCGAGCTGTTTTCTAAGGGGACTTTTTGCTTGAAGCGCATTTTGGAGAACCCTTTCTTTGCTAGACTGGAAAGATCACTGAAGATGACTTCATGTGGCACAGCTGAACATGACCTTTCTACAGTCACAGGTCGTCTTCATAACAGCAGTTTGTGCTTCCCTTCAGTCAGTGGTAACTCTAACTTGCTGGTCCTCCTTGCTTCTTCCTGAGGATCTGGTTTGCAGCCATTTGAAGTCAGTGAAGTTCTTGATGTTTTAAGTCCAGATCCTTCCCTTCAGGGCACATCTTTGCTGCCTTCTCCTGCTCTCAGATGTTGACAGGCTCTTAGTCTCATCTCCTCAGTAGGTTTTGGCTCTTAGTTCTCATCAGGGCTGCTCTTGACCCCTTTTCTGCTTCTCATTGTAGGCAGAACCATGCCATTTGATTTAATTCTTTCCATGAAGGCAGAAGGCTAATCAGAGGTCAGAGCACCCAGCAGCAATTTTCACCATCTTCCAAGTTGATGTCTCCTTTAGATCTGCTCTCTGTGTGGGGTCTCATCTAGGAAAGCATTTTGAAACAGAATTTTGGCACATGATTTTAACCTGCCTTTGCAGTAGAAAATAATGTTATACATGCTGGTATTTAGGCATAGTTAAAAACATTAGTTCAAATGGGTTTTAATAATAACCTAGAACTACTTCAGTTGCATACTGGTCATTAGGAGAATGGAAGCAGGAAAGCAATTTACATTTTATTCTGTAGTAGTAGTTCAGCTGAAAGGCTAAACTGCCAAATAGCATGCATGTCCAAGGTCCCTTGTCACACTTTACCAAAACTGGGTTCACACAAATAAAACAGAGAGTTACGTGTACTGTAAATATGATAAGTTTTCTGAAATCTCTTTAAAAAGTCATGCGTGTTCCCATCTTCATACATATTTGCCATTGCTGGGTATTTTAAATATACAATGCATTAACTGGGCTGTTTAAAGTTTTTGAATCCCATTCTATCAAGAGCTTTAAGAAAGTAACAAATTAAAAATATCTGCTTCCAAGAGGCTGTATTTTGACAGCCCTTCAGCTGATCTCTTGGTTTTAAATAGTTATATCTCCTTATTTGACAAAATGTAAAGATTTTCTAATGGAGATTGTTTTTTCTTTTGAAGATAAGAATCTTGAATCTCCATTGTTTTTTTAACTCCTCAGTATGTACAAAAGATATAGAAACACAGGTATTAAATAATCTTCTAAGCTGTATACATCTATTTTTTAATATATTTGAGATTAAGAAAGAACTTTATTTTAAGGATCCTTCTGGACCATGTCAGTCTGTTTAAGATAGTCTATATCTTCATGCCTATTAATGTAGACATTTAAAAAAGCTGAAACAAGAATAACTTGTTTAACAACATGGTTATTTTTCACACTTGCACTGATTACCATTGTTTTTTTTATTGCTATGGGAATAGCAGACAACACTACCAATAACAAAAGATTAAAATAAAACGTTTATTAAAATGGAAAATAGTTTTGAAAATAAAATTAGGAGATGGCAGGCTCTTAACTGTATATTTCATCTAAAGGAGCTCTTACGTTACTTCTTTTAGTACAATCTTGTTACTCAGAATGTCATTTGTATATGATTTTATGATTTCTGTTCAACACAATTTATAGAGACATAAAGCTGATAAAAGATCTAGAACATATAATTATTTGTTATTGGTGCTGCATGCTGCCATTCACATGCAATTTCTAATAATAAGGTAGTCTTTAATATGTTTAAACATCTGTGCTTGAAAAAGCAAGGATGGATATGAACAAGCAAGGATATGAACATTCTTTTTTTTCAGAAGGATTTATGCACAAGCTGAAATGAATCCTCAGACCATTACAGGTTTTGTGCACTCAGAAGACCTATATTCATTGAAATATATACCCTGTCAGACAGTCAGGCTTGCAAATTTGCCCATATGCTAGTTGTCAGCTAAGCAAGTCAGTTCTGGCCAATACGTCCAGGACTACATACTAGTTTCAGTGGCTACATCTACATTGCTAAATGCATCAGTTGCAGAGACAGCTCTCTGGCCCCCACAAATCTGATGTGAGTAACTCACACCCACACGATTTAGGGACACTACAAGAGCAGATTGGCCACATCTACAGTATGTTACCTTCAGTCCTGAATCTCCTCTGAGCCCTGTATGATGCGCCTTGTGTTGTCCTAGGACATAATTACTCTTCCACAGAATCACAAAATGGTACATCTTCTCAGTTCCAGGTTTCTGGAATTGCCAGTGTGGTGTTTTTGTAACAAGAAATGGAGGGTGGGTGTCCAGTGACTTGGGACTGTGGGAGCAGAGCTCACATAGCACTAGAGGTGCTAAGATAACGCTACAGGGGGGAATGAGGGAAGATGGAGACACACAAATCTGGTGCAGCCTCCACCATACCGTCTTTGGGGGATTCTTGGAGCAAACTATCCCCAAGTGACACGTCCAGAGACTGGCCTGAGGAGGCTGAAACAGCAAATAACAAAGCAGGATGAACCACCAGGAGTCTGGTACTTCTACTGAGCTGGCTAGCCAAGGCGGTGCTGAACCAAGGCAAAAGAAGTGTCCAGAGAAGCTGCTCACTGCGAAGGCAGGAGAGAGAGTGTACAGTGAACACAGGAAGTTCAATATCTATACTTTGAGATAGTGGAAAGGTTGACGTAAAAGTATGTGCAACATTAACTTAGATTTGTTTTATCCACATCTGCTTAGAATTACTGAGCTAATTAAGCTCGTTCTTTTGCTTTTATCTCTGATCAAAATGCAGCACCTCTAATCTAAGGAAGTGCATGGTTGACAGTTGGGCATCACTTTATAGCCTTGTGTTGCAAGTTGAATGTGTGCACTTAATGAAACAGGCGGAAAAACTTCCTTCAAAGAAATTCTTGTGAAAACATTGGGATTTTGTCCAAAACCTTTCCGTGGAAAGCATCTGTTTTCTCAAGCAGATGATGAGCTAATAAAGAAAATGAAGACAGAGAAATACCTGAAAATTGGAGCCTATTGTTCCAAAGCAGCATTGTGGTGCTGCAGATTCATGGTAGTTGGGGTGTTTCACATTCTCTGAGCCCTCGCTGAGCTCTATTCCCCAACCAAAAGGTGGTACAGTCTGAGTCTGTACATGCTGTGCACGGTGAATTCTTGTTTAAGGATAAGTTAAGTTTCAGTATCAGATGATATTGATGGTATTAAATGTATTTGGTTGCTACAAGTCCACAAAGGCTAGTTAGCTCACATGTTCTTAAGATTTTAATCACCTACGATGTATAATATAATACCACCACTTTGTAATGAGACTTGGCCCTGGGCTAGACTATGATTTCTTGCCAGAGTAACTTCGTCGATCTGGAGTGTGATAACATGTGATTTGTGGCTGGCACGGCTCTGGCAGCCAAAGCTCCCAGTGCAGACACAATCGCACTGGCAAACCTTGTTTTTGGAGTAAACTAGCCTGGCAAGAAGGCCACTTGGCCCTGGTGCAGCTTGCGTCCCCAGGAGAGAGCCCTCATTAGTTTGGTAGAGCAGCACAGCCATACGGACAGACCTGCCAAGTGCAGGAACAGCGTTCCTAATTCTTTCTTTGCCCACTACTTGCACATGATTTGTGGTTTTAATGAGAGGGTTCTCTGCAGTGTGGCTCTCATTCTTCTGCCTTCCTGAGCTTTGCTTGGGGTTAGGGTGGTGGTGGTGAAGAGCTGGCCGTGGCTGTGGGAAGGCACCACGAGGGTGCCTGCCTTGTGCTGGTGGTAGGAGGTGGCCCATGTGCCATTGTGCTCCCCCCTTGTTCTCACCCTGACCTCTCCCTCCTCTTGGGCGGACACTGGCTGAGTGCTCAGGAGAAACACTCAAATTTCCACCCTCCTTTGGAGAGGGCATTTACCCCTGGGGAATTCACTGCTGGCTTTCTGTAATTCTGAGAGTCAAGGATGAAGTATGTCAACATCTCCGTTCCTTTTCAGCTTGTGTAAGCATTTATGCTTGTACAGAGAGAGTTCAAAACTGCTATTAAATACACAGTGGCATGGAGCAAGGGCCACAGAATTCAGCTCAGGATGTGGAAATTACTTCTTGTAGAAGAAAACAGCTTTATTTAATTTAAAGACTCAAACAAGCAACTCTGGTTGCCTCCTTCACCCAACCCCCCCCCAAGGAATCTGTGCTTTACAGCGCCAGCCAGTACAGGACCCAGAGATATTTAGGATTGAGGCAGGAACCTTAAAAACAACAACTTGGTTGCTCTAATTTACAGTCTGCTCATGCATTTTCCCCTCAACAATATCCCTGACAGGTCCCATACACTGTGTACAGCTGGCTATGTTGGGTCTGTGCCAAATGAGAATTTCCTGGTATGAAAAGAATCCTCAGTTGTCTATTTTGCATCCTTTTTGGGCTTCCAGAATAGTACAAATCATGTTTAACTGGGCTGTAGAGCAAGCACTGAATATCTCGAAGCAAACCCATAAATCAGAAAGTGAAAGCTGGGCGTTATTGTCCACAAAATGCAAAATGAATTGTCTTATGTTCTCCAAATTACTCTTTTATTGAGACATATTGAAATAATGAAGACTATTTCTGAAATGGGTGTTAACAAGTATTTTTTTCCTATGGTATCTAGTGGTAGTGTTAAGGCTGCTGGTCATACATGCGTAACAAAATTTTCTCAGTGGAAGGGCAGGAGCAGGCTACATTCTGTTCTCCTGCAACACTGTAAATCCAGGCAAACTTCATTTGCTAGGGCAGAATCACTCTACTCCGTATTTATGCTCATTCAACTGTAGTCATCATCTGGCTTCTCATATATAATAAATGCTGCTATTTAATAGCTCATGGAGAAGTAGAATAGAGGAACACAGAATCTGTATCAATACAGATTTTTCCCAATGGACAAAACTTAAAATCCCCCAACATGTAGGACTGACCAAGAGTCATTTCTTCTCAAAACTTTCCAGCACCTGATCTGGGAAAAAAAAAAAAAAAAAAAAAAAAAGATTGATTTGCAGGCACAGTTTTTCAGATGACATAGGAGGTCCAGCGGCACTTCGAAGTTGTGTTTTGTTTCATCATAACCTGATGCCATCTCAGAATAAAGGTGCCTCTTTCCTGAATAGAGAAAGCAGCACTGCCAGTTACCATATTTGCAGCTTGGCAAGTCGCATCCAGGCTGCCTTAATGAAACTAATTGGTGGTCCACCTGTAGCGTGGAGAATCCTGTGATCAGAGACTGTGCCTTTGAATATTGACTTTAAAGTGGCAAGCCTCAGCATGCAGTTTTTAGATGATCCTTCTGCTTTATTAAGTGCTTTTTTGGTTGGCTATGCTGTGTGATCATTACTGTCTTGTAGCCACGGCGTGATCCTGTATATGCCACCCTGATACTGGAAAAAATACCATATTTTATGGGAGAATGATGTGCTATCCATGCTCAGCCAGCCTTACCAATGAGCAGAGCCTTGCTCTGCTGTTCATGCTGTATCATGTGGGAGTCTATGGCACATCTGCTGCTGGATCATAAAACGTAAGAGCAACAAGCTCAGACATCCCAAAATTTAAATATTTTGGATACAAAATCAAATGCCATTTACCGATCACTTGACGTTGCAAATGTGAGTGTCAGCCCAGATGTATCGTAGCCCTGCTTCTTGCTAAGCGCTTCCGAAAATGCCTGATGATCCATGCCAAATTGCCAGGACTGATGCCATCCAAGTGGCAACTGGAATATTCTGTCTTCCATGTGTCCACCTGACCAAACCTGCTTAAATGTTATATATCCTGTCATTGCCGTTAGATAGATCAGCCAGGGGAAAGCAGAACACTTTTTTTCCACCCTATTTTCCATCAGACTCTCTTTAGCAATGCCTTGGGGCTGGGCTGGCCCATTCTGCTTCAGAGTGGAATTACAGAGGTGGTGCTGGAAGACACTGTTGTCTATCCTGGATACATCCAAAATGGCCAGAGGATTCTTTCATTCATTTTTCCCAGTTTTCAACAGTACATGAAAGCGAGTTGTTACTGCGAGCAGAGAGGCAGCTTCACAGAAATGATGCCAAGGGAGCAGTGATGGATAGAAGAAGTGGTCAGAGCCCACTTCTTGGAAGGTGGAAAAAAACATCTCTTAGTTGGATTCCTATGATTATAACAACTTCCTTCCTTTAAGGTCTTCATTCCTTCATCTGTCTCTCCAGAACTCCTTCATCTGGCACAGCATCTGAAACTGTGCACTGCTAGGTAATAAAACCTTTTTTGGCAAGTTGTGCTGTGGAATCATGAATGTTTCCATCTGTGTTGGTTGGTGTGACAGGGTGCAACAGGCTTGTTTATAATGACCATTGGAGGCTAATGCACTAGTGGAATATGTTTGGCAAGTCCTGAGATCTGCCATTGATATCACAGTGTGATGTGAAACTAGCAAAGTTTTTGCACAGTCTGGGAAAAAGATTTACATTATTGGAAGGCCATTTAGGATTATGGTGAACTGTGCTGATTCAGATTAAAGATGCAAACCTCATTCACCCATTTTCCATGTGTCTTAATCAGGATGCTGTTCCTGTTCCGGTGTCTTTCAGTCTCTGCTGTGAAAACTGTTGTGCATGTTTTTTCCAGGGCATATTGTATTATCTTCACCTTGCCCGTGAACCTTCATCTCCCAGTCTACTATGCATGTCTTGTCTACAGACTACAGCGCTGAACTCACCTTAACAGAGTGAGTGTTGTGATTTATAGAAAACCGAGCAGTTTGGATAGGACAGGATTGGAAAACTGCCCACAGAACATAATGCTTTGGACAATTCCCTCAGATCTGAGAGACCGCTGCTGAAATCCCTGGTTTGAATTGAGCAGACCATGTGGTGGAGTCTGGTTGTTCATATCCTGACTTAATACCGTAAGTGTGAGCTGTTGTGGAAAACATTGAAACCCCTGGTTTTGCCTTAGTGCAGAACAGGGAGGAAGATAAATCACCTTTCCATAAAGAGGAAGAGTTTTCCTAACAGCACTGCATTGATCTTGCGGCAGACAAGTGTAGTAACGTTGTTTCCTAGTTAGCTCCAGCACTCAGGTCCCTGAAGATTTCAGACATCTATGTAAACTAAATTTGGCTAGCATAGTCCCCGCTTTGTGGTTCCAGCTTGAGGCAGTTTTGGTGGTGTGACTTTTCCACTGATTGTGTCAGCAAAAATGTTACCTGTGTGCACGGACGGTTCTTGTGTGTCGATGAACACAGAACAGGAAACCCATCTGCAGCACTTTTTTTCCTGTGTGTGTGTACGTATGTATACATGCAGCACAGTAGATAACCTGAATAGAAACTAAAGGAGAAAACCTGCAGAGGTATCAAGTAATGAGAGAACATACATGTGTGCAGCGACGTTTCTCACACTAATCTAATGACATGAACTTCTTTGCCGCAGTCCTCTCCCTCATTTTCCGTGCTAAGTGGATAATGTTTCCAGCTGGTGACAGGAGGGCATTTTTTCATCATAAACCAATATGCATTTAGTTTCAGGCCACCTTATGTTTTTACAAGATAGAATTTTTCTTTTCAGAAGACTATTTGAGAGTGAAATTGAATAAGGATGTTTTAATAGTACATGACGTATGTGGGTGGCTTTGCTTGCTGTGCTGTAGGAGATGCTGCACCTTCAATTTAGCAGACAATGCTACGCTTCAGTAGACCATTATATTGCTCCACAATTTCTAACATAGCCGTCATATAGAAATTGTATTGCTATATTATACAAGTATGGTTAATTAAACCCAGATATCGGCCCAAGCTCATACAATAGCTGTGTGTGGGTAAAGGAGAAGCAGTGATTTAAAAAATATACGTTCTAAAGAGAGGGACAGTTAGAGGCAGAGCACTGAATGTAGGAGAGCAATTGCACAGTGACTGCCAGTGCTTCAGCTCAACCTGTGCTGTACCCTCTGCAGCCGTGCTGAGTAATTAGGGGAGCTGTTAATTTTCTGTAGAAAAAGCCATACTTTACCACATGGAACTAAAGAGGGCTAGCACAAGGGAAGCATACCTGACAGTTTTTAAGATAGATGTGCAGCAATAGTTTACTTAATGTCTCTGAAGTGCCAGGCATAATAGAACTGTAGGTTTAGCGTCTGTTTTAAAAAATACGTGTATCCTCTATGCTATGCTCTATGCTGCTGTCCTGTGCCAGTTGGCTTCTAATGCACAGTCAAAAACAATGAAGTGCAAATAGTTGTGCTTGAAAGAAAAGCTGCTATTCAGAGTGAAGCTGTATGGGGCTACAAAAGTTATTGGTTGGGTCTTTGATCAAATTTCAGGGAGGCACAAGACACCACAGCAATAGGACCTGTTAGTGAACAAGTCGCCACTGAACTCACTCTTCTGTGGACCTCTGCAGAAAATCAGAGTCCCAGAGTGTTGCTCAATATGGAGTTGCCTAGTATAAATCATTGCATGACTATCATTTGTGTTTTCCTTTGTTTGACTCATTCAATTCCAGTACTTGAGTTTCAGGGAAAGTTGGCCCTTTTAGGTTGCAATGAATAAGAACTTTATACTCTTCGATTGATGCCTGATGACTATAAACCTACAAGGGTGAGTTCAGTTTGCCACTGGTCTGCCCTGTAATACCTCATGCCTTATTTCTGTTGAAAACAAATCCAAAGAAGCCCCAAAGGCAGATATGATTTTGGGGCGAAAAAAGCATTAGTGCACTGAACTGCTTGATGAAAGGAATATCATTGGCTGAATTATAAAACTGAGCATGCCTAGCTGTGATGGAGCAGTTAACATTAAAGTGCATTTATTTATGGCAAGCACTTCCAAGTTAGACCTACCAAATCGTTAATTATTTGATATGTCTCAGCATTTTATTAAACTACCTACAATTTAATTGCAAGTTCTATGGTTTTTTTTTTGTTTTTTTTTTTTTCAGTTCTGTCCATACTCTGCTAATCTCATTTTAAAAAACCTGAATTCTGGGCCTAGGGCTCTTATAGAGCCCATATGAATGGGCTCAAATCTCATGCTCCAGTCTCAACAAACCTGACAGTGGCAGTGTTCAAGTTCACATCAGGTCCTAAAGTTCTGGGTTTGGGGTACTTCCAAAAAAATAACTGTTTGGAAGGTTATTTGCATTGCAGTAACATTTTTTGATGCTTTTCAATTTTTCTTTTTGTCTATATTTTTTTCTTTTTTTGTCTTGTTTTGCTTTTGCCTCCAGGATTAACAATTTAGAAATGCAGTTGATAGGAGTATGTAACAGAGGCAGTTTCTTTACATATCTGTCCTGGGTGCTTTTTGGCCCCCCCACTGACTGGTGCACCATTGGAAATGAAGCAGTCAGCGATTCTACCTTGATGGCCACAATTCCTAGCATTTTTGTTCCCTTGGTTGAAAATTGTTATGTCAGCACAGAATAGAAAAGGGATCAAATTGTGCTTCACCTTATCTTAGAGCCACCTGGCACTCCATGGAAACATCCTGCTCCTGTTTGCCTTCCAGGTCTTTGATCCGCTTGTAGAGCCTCATCCAGTGCCATGAGGGTTTGCCGCCCTCCTAGCTCAGCACTAGAGAAAGTGTATTTATATTGCAGGCTAGTCTCAAAGATGCCTAACAGGGCTTTTTCATTCTGTTTCATCTTCTTTCCCAAGCCTGATGTGGGTCATCTAGGCATATCCCCAGTATCACTAACTCCAAATATTGACAATCCAAGAGGCAGCCCCTTCTCCCTGTCTCCTGTCTAGGAAAGGCCATGGGCTACTTTAAAGTTGCAAGGTTTTCTTTAATCACAGGGACTAGCTAGCATCTATCATTGCCAGGAAAAGCTGAGATTTCTGTGTTACTGCGTGACCTGATCTCCACAAGTCCCAGTTACTGTAACGGTTGGTAACGTCATCATCTCTGACCAACAGCTGCGGTCTTCCTTTGAACATCCCACCATGTGGCCCTGTATTTGACTGCATGGCTGCAAAAGCCACCCAGCCTCTTTCTTTGCAACTTCTTTGCACCCAGGCTCTCTAGGGCTCCTGCCTCCTGGAAGCACCGGGACTGAGGAGCATGAAGTGTTGCTGGGACCCTGCAAGGGTCTTGGCTCACACCTGTCTCAAAAGTGCTCTTGTCATGCTCCCACAAAGAGGCAAAAGGAAGAGGTTAGAGGAGGAAGAGCAAACTAGAGAAACAAGATTTGGTTTTATTCACGGGTTAGCCATCAGGTTGTAGGCTGGCGTGAGGGCTGTCTAGGTGGCATACCCGCAGGCACATGCACACATGCATAAAGGCTGCCATACTGCATGATCCTCCCTCAGAACTCATGCTCAGCTCTTTAATATTTGATAACTCTTTGATACTCAGCAGGGAGAAGCTGAGCTTTTTTGTTATGTAACTCCCATTATAACTCAAGTTTGATAAAACATAAATTGTGTTTCTCATCCCAAGGAATAAATTGTATCTCTCACTTCTTTGCACCCAAGTACTAACCTTTGATGTCTGTATTTAGCCATCACTGCAGTTTGAATCTCTGGTGGTGGATACTTCATAGCTGCATAAAATAAGTATATTCTTCATCCTGCTGATTAAGGAGATGCCAAATGACTTCAAGTTAGGGTTGAAAATTGTTTTCTACTCCATAACCAGATAGCTGCCACGGAAGTTTATTGTTGCCTTTTTTGGATCTTCAAACCCAATTGCAGTGAGGACATTACTCCATTCCCATTTATCCTCCGGCCTTCCCCCTGCACTTACACTTTCCTGCTTGCTTGTGCTTACTGCAGTGCAACAGAGGAATTAAACAGAATTCATCTTTCCTGTTTGCCTTGATGCTTTAGTGCATTTCAAAATAAAATATGATTCTGATAAATTGCATCCTGAAGAAATAAGAAACCAGAGGCTTGAGAGGAGGTTTTAAGTTTTAGAAAAAATAGAGAGTCCAAAGCAGCAGGCAAACACAAAGTAATTCAAAAGCTTATGACTTCCTCTGCTTCTGTGCAGCTGAGATTCTGTCCTGGATCTCTTCCTTATCCATCTGCTTAATGAAAATCTCTGACAAGTATTATTCTGTATGTTAGTACAACACTAAATTCAGTAGTTAAACTCTACAATGTGAGGGAGATGCCTAGCATGACCTTCTGTCTTAGGTAACCTTCTTTCTTTATCTTTTAGAAATATTGCCCCAAATACATTCTTCACTTCAGCTTTTTATTTCATTTGATGTTGAAGCCAGTCCTGTGACTTCATGTATTCTTAACTGCATAGACTGAACTGCAGGTGATAAAGGCGCTATTTTATCCTGCATGAATCCCCCTGGTTTATCATAAGTTTCCAGACTTTCTTCCTCCCTCCTGAAAATGAACTTAGTGTTTGTGAAAAGTAGCGAATTGTTAGTGTTAGGAATGGAAAGTGCCTGTTCATCCGCTCGAGAGGCACAAGACATCAACAAAGCCTGCTTCCCTGCACTGCCCATCCAAAGTGCCTCAACTGTGCTCCAGAGAAATGGCCTTCGAGAGAGGAGAGAATAATTCAGATTTCATGGCCATTTAATGCCTGGCAGTTTTTGTGATGTGGCCACCTGTCCAGTGTGAACTGAACTGAGACCATCAATTCATTTCATATAGACCAATGAGCAGCCATTACGTGCGCTAATGGCTTTTAGTCATTACTGATGTGGACTGAAGTTGAACCCTTTATGGTCTTTGTGTCTGAGGCTAATGGCTAAACGTGGCAACCAGTTTCCAGCTTACCCAATTTAAAAATTCTGCTCTGTCAGCATCTGCTTGCTTTTTGCAAATCTGCTAGGTTGATCTGCTGTATACCAAAACCCACTTTCAATTTATAGCTCTCGAAAGAGCCATGAAAAAGTATTATTTTGAAAAACTATTAGCAAAATTGAAAAGGACATAAAGTGATATGCATTAAGGAAGTTTATGTCTTTATTTTGACTTGCAGAAGGATGTAATTTTGTAAAATAAAGAGGCAGTATTATTTTCAGGTGAGACTGTAGAGTTTACAAAGATATACTTTATTAATAAGCATGAATTCAAAGAAATTTTTTTTCATAAGGAAAATACTCACTTCCACAGCTTCTGTTTTCAGATGCCAAACTAGTTTTTACAAGAATTTAAGTTTTACAAACTGTAGTAATGTATTTTCCATGTTTTACAGAATATACTAGCGTGTGACTTTAAGAAAAGTAAATCAGCTACCAATTCCTATGCAGCATCTAATACACGGGGTAGCATCTGCTTTGTCAGTTACTTCAAATACCTCCAACATCACAAAAATGAAGGTCAAGCCTGAAAGATGGAAGTGGCCTGTGGCTGTGATTTCTGGGCTGTTCTTATTAGAACAGGCTGGCAAACCCCTTTGTTTCTTGCTGATAAAGTTTTTAAGACTAGAGAATGAATATTTAACAGAGCGGTTGCATTTGCAAAGTGACAAGTATGTGCAGTTTGCCAAACACTTATTTAAATCAAGTAGGCAATAATGCAGTAGCATTTTGTCATCTCTTGGAGTGGGTGATGTTTTTGGCATAAAAACCTGTAAGGAAAGCCCCATCTGGGATCCTCTCCACCTCTGAACAGATATGATAGAGTATGAACATTTGTAAGTTAGAACAGGCATTTGGTTATAAAAACAAGGTGGGTATCAGAATATTTAAATTCTGAAGAAATACAAAATATGTGGCAATAAAAATACGAAAGATGTAGCAAAAGCACTTAATAGTAGTGAAGTAGTAGTGAAAAGGAGAGTGACTTCAAATATATGAAGACCATGAAGAGACTTGTGTTACAGTTAAATGTAGCTGTGAGTGTATGAAGAGGTATCTGAGGTATGTAAGGAGAATTTTGTAGCAAAGTATTAAAATCTTTTTTTAGGCGCACTGAAAATCTTTTCCATTTCTTTCAGTTATATCTAGGCATCTAATAAAAGATACTATCTTCCCACACAAACCTTGCCCTTCATAGGAAGATTTACATGCACATGTGACATGAAATCCATTAAGCAGATCTAATTAGACATCCGTGCCACACTGTCCCCAAATTAATGAAATGCATTCCAGTCTAAAGGAAATCTCAGAGGAGCACCTCAATAGGAACAATGCCTGGTAAGTTATCTTGGGTTTCCTCCTTTTCCTCTTGTAATGAAATGCCCAGGCAGCCGGAATTAATATAAAATTGTGAATAGCAAATAGAGAATCCCAGAACACTAGAAGTAAAAAGGAGGAGGGACTCATGGGCCTATGACAAAGTAACTGAAGGAGTCAAAAATGATCTCTCACCATCTCACCAAAAATGATTGATATCTGATGCTTTCAGACTTCATCAATACTATCCTTGCTGTTTGTATATGTATATATTTTTTTTCAATTTCTTACTGTGTAACATTATAACATGGCAAACAACTAATTTGGCAATTTAATCAGGAGTTGCATTGTGTCTGATTTTAAGCTGATTTTTTTTCTTCCTCTAGGACATACACATATAGATACAGATATATGTATAGCTTTTTATAGAAATCCTCCTCCTACGCCATGTAGGAAATGAGTGTCAAAGCAGACGATAAAACCAGACACCACTTCCTGCTGAAATCGTGAAAGAACGGACAGGCGGGAGAAAAAGCATGCGGCATTAAAAAAAAAATTTAAAAAAAAGAGAGAGAAAAAGAAAACAATAAAAAATAAAGAATAGCTTTAAAGACTTTCCAAAAATAGGGTAATTAGGAAGCAAGATGGCATGAGACAACCTCCCCTTGCCTTTCAGGGGTCTGGGAGGCCCCTGCGGCTCCTGTTGCTGGGATGCGCCAACCGGGAGGGCAGCCAGGGCCTCCCTGCCCCTGTCCCAGCTGCTCGTGGCAGCACAGGGACGTGGAGACCCTCCAGGTGCTCCTAGAGCCCCAGACGGACCTGCTGTCCAGGTGCGCTGGTGGCACGAGCAGCTTGGGGACTTAATGAGGTGACACCTCCGCCCCTCAATAACATGGGAGAAAATGCTCATTATGGATTCTTGTTTTAAACAATAATTAAAAACAGCCAGAGAGGAAATGAAAGTGAGCTTCCTGCCTGGGATGTTTACTTCAGGTTGTTCATTCCACTTTGGTGGGTTGTTCTAAGCTGGGTTTAAAGGGGTAAATCCTGGGAAAGCTGAAGGGAGGAGCCCTGCGGGAGCAATGCACTCAGCATCCCATATAACCCCATCAGCGTAGATGGGATTTGCAAAGACGGCCTTCAAGTAAGGAGCATCGACAGCTTTGTATAACCCCATTTCCTAGTGCACTGGGCTCCCAGCTATGGCTGGTTCTACAGTGGGCATATTTGCTTGACATCATATTTTAGGAAAGCAGGGTTCCCCAGTAAACAATATAGAAAGCATTAACAAAACTTGGAGAAAAAAAGCCTTCTTGCCACGATTGCTTTTTAATGAAAAGAAGCCACATGTGCCTTAGCATCTGCAAACAACTAGACTGTTTTAAAGATTTCACTCCCTCATAGTATTTGTCACAGATAAGTCCTGCTTGTTAATTATTCTGGCCAAGTTCTTGCTTCCTCATTTGAGCGGTAACAGACCCTGCAAAGTAGCTTTACTCAACACACTGAAAAGAAGCAGTGTCAGCCCTTCTAGCTATTCCGTTGCTTTTGGCTGACAGCTTAAATTAAAATATTTTACTTAGCTGACTTTCATTAAGAGGAAAGAACAATTAGTGTACGGGTGGAGGGGAGGAGGAAAAAATACCAGGCTCCAAATAGGACCATCCCAACACTTTGAGCAAGAATTGGTGACATACGCAGCTTAATTAGCAGCATCACCCACCCGCCAGTCCTGGACCTGATGGAGCAGCGATTACAGAAGAGGTAGAACCAAGCTACAAGACACCAGCTGCCCCTACACTCTTGGTCTGCGCTGTAACCAGCAGGCAGTAGCAAGACATGCTTCTGACAAGCAAAATAACCAAGCCTGGGGAATGTTAATCTTTAGGGACTCACTGTATTTAATTCTATTTTCTTGTGGGAGAGGGCAGAGAGGGGAGAAGAGCTTACTTTGCAGAGTTCACCGCAATATCTGAGGCCTCCTTTCCCTGATCTCTTGAACCATTCAGATTTCAGATAGAGCAGCTAGCTCTAAGCTCTTGCAACATGAACAGTCCCTAGCCAAGGGGGTTTCTTTTAGAAAACTAATTTTCTGCTGAAAGGGAGCAAAATTGCTTCACACTTTCAAAAATAATCTGTAGAGCAAAAGGCCTAGCGCGCTCCATTGGTTGCACTGTACAAGGCTACTTAAATATTTCTACTGTCTAACCAAAGGACTAATTTAGGCTTGGCACATAATGAATCAAGGAGGTTTATAAATAATTGCATTGCAGATATGTCACAGAAAATCTTGCATCTGTTTCTTTGTAAGTATTTCTGTACTATAGTAATTTTAGGAAAGACTGAAACTAGCTGATGTAGATTTTTCCTAAAATTTTGCTCTGGGCAATTGCTGATTGGTAGCTTCAGAGCAGTGTGTGGATGAACTGTGCCTTGAAGACATTTGTGCTGTCTGAGGGGCATCCAGTCCCTGCGATTCATGGTCACAGTTTTCCCTGAATCTTTGGAGATTGTGGTTATGCTCTTTGGCGGAAAACCAGCCCTGGCATTAAAGAATAATGCATGCAGTTTGTCCATTCTTCACTCCCAACTGCAGTGCGTCACAGCAGAAGCCCTTTGAGCCTTGCTCGAGCCACAGTAAATACACATACTGGAAGTTTGCACTGACGTGACCGTGACCGGTACACTTTTCAAGAGGACTGTAGATAACAGACAAAAGGTGGCCCCGAGTTGAGTGAAGGGAACAAAAAAGGCCTAAAACAGGCTGGAGGGTGGAGAACCATCAGCAACTACACCAAATTGTTGGCTCTCCCATTGGGTGGTTTCTGACCCCTCTGCAGAGAGACTGTCATAAATACAGAACAGCAACTGAATGTCTGGGAAGAGCAGCTGAGGTCTTTATAAACCTGTCCTTTGGAGTTGTAGGAAGGCCAGAAGTAAAACTGCCAAAATAATAGAGATAGCAGAAATTGCTAACATTTCTTCAGTGTAGTCTCTGTTTCCAGATCAGCCTAAGCTGCTTTCCTTTTTACTTTTATTTAATTATTTTTTTCTTGTTTCTTAGTGTTTCCAGAGATTACGTTGTCCTTTTTTCTTAAGCCGTCAATTCACACTGTGATCAGGGACACTGAGGAGCAGAGCATCTGATGCCAAAATGCTAACAGATTTAAGGTATCAAGAGGAAACTCTCAGGAAATAACTCATTTGTTCAGGCATTCAGAGCAAATATTTATAAATTTCTTCAGATATAATTCCCACTACACTAAGCTAAGAAACAAAAGGCAGCTTTTCTGGATGTATTGAGACTGGTATGGATAACTAAGAACAAGCTTGAGAACAGGAGGGGAAGAAACAATCTACTTTGAATTTTTCCACATTGTCTCTGATAAATTCATTAACGTAGGACCCATTATATGCAAATAAAAGACCTGGATTATAAAGACTCTGGAAAAGAAATAAGTGCTTTTCCTGACTGGATAAGCTTACCCCAAAGTATATGAAATGTCTAAATCAGGAAATGGAAAGCGGAAAACTTTGGAAACAGTCTTCATAGGTTAGGAAAGACTGCCTGTTGGGCCTGATGAAAAATTATTTGCTCTGCTGAAAACTTGTGATGAAAACGAGAATTTTTTTAACTGAAAGCTGGAAATAAGTATGCTCTTTTTTTTTTCTTTAAAGAGTTAAAATTTGCTCTGGGAAAAAATGTAAAGTTAAATCTAATTTCATAAACCATGTTACATCAGAAATAATTAAACTATCTTCTATCAAAAATAACTTAAAATAAACTTTCCAAACTATCAAAATTCAAAATTTCAGAGCTTTAGTTTCTATTAAAACAATTGCCTTGATTTAATGAAGTTAAATGATTTAGACAGGTGCAAGTGAGAGCAAAATCACTCACATTTTATCTTCGTAAACTTACTGCACCAGAAAGGGGTAGATGCATAGAGAATTGTTATCTTGTTTAGTATCCAAGTGGAGCTAAACTGCAATGCTCTTACACTAAAATAACAACAACAAAATAAATCAATTTATTTTTGTGCAAAATCTGTGTATGAGCATTCTTAATTTGGAATAAAAATGTGCAGAATTGGGAAAATCTTAAAGAATTTGTGCTCTGTCCAGTACAGAGCTTATGCAGGGAGCATTTGTGAATGGAAAACGAAGAATCAGAAATCCCAGGAACGGGACATCTGTCTTGCGTGTTTGCAGCCCTCATCGTACCCGGTGGTGTCCAATTACTGCTGACTGGCTTGCACTGTGATCTGCTGGCCAGGTGCCCCAAGACCATCTGGTGTGAAGCACTGTCTGGAGGTGCACCCCAGCATCTCCTCCTGGCTCTTAGGGTCGGGCAGATGCTCAGTCCCAGGGGTTGGACAAATATGACCTATGCAAAGGACTGCCCACACCATGAGCAAAGGAAACTGAGAGATCTGTACATCAGATACTGATTTACCTAAGCCATAGTTTTAACTTTCATATTATATTGTAGGAGAATTTATTTTGGTTTGGCTGAATTGTGAAAAAAAAAAAAAAGTCAAATCACAGAAAAGCCATTCTGCCTGGTAATACTGCACCAAAGAAAGCCACTTATAGTTTGCAATAATTTTATTTAGTTTATTAATTTAATTTATTAAATCAATGCAAGTATTGATGAAGCCTTAGTTTCTTGCTGTTGTTAGGACTGTGGTCAATTTGTTAAACAAATTGACATAGGTTGTGTTTCCTTAGACTTTTTTGGATTAGCAAAGGTATACTCTTTGCAAGTACAAAACAAGCAGATAACCCTGCTGTTCCTGATGGGCATCCAAGAGTATTAAAACGTTAGACTCCAGATTCACTTCTGTTCTGTCTCCTTGTGTAAATACCAGGCCAGTACTTTGTTATTTTACATTTTCCCTGCTGAATTCAAAATTAGGATAAAGCTTTAACATATCAATGATTTTGAGCCTTGCTAGTACTCAGTAGCTTTCAGTGTGGATCATGGTAGCTATTAGCACTGCAGGAGAATAGTCAGTGATAGTTAAGAATGGAAAAATAATGAGGTTATAATACGCTGTTGAAACTGCTGTACAAATAGGGGTGGTCAGACTATGACTCTTTAAACCAACCTGGCCATGCAACCAGAGCAAACACTCCTACGAGACGGTCAGTGGTATCCTTTACGGACACAGGTGGCCATCTGGTTGGATTCTCCTTGAAAGGATGTTCGGTGACCTCAGGAAGGAGCTGCTGATTCAGAGGCAGAGGTGCCAAGTCTGGAAGTGGCAGCAGCACTTTGGGCAGCACTTTCAGTTCGATGTTTCGCCTCCAAAGGCTGCACTGCCTCAATGCCAGCGCTGACGTTCCTCGATGGGATCCACTCAGCTCAACATAGTACGGCTTCAGGCAGTGAAAGCAGCGCGTGCTTCTCCTGTGAAGTGGAAAGAATGTATAATGCACATGGTATCAGTGACTAGTGTTTTATTCATTAAAGGCATCCTAGTTTTGTAGCATTATGTCCTCAGCAGACCAGGCAGAACATATGCTTTGAATTGCAATCCAGAGGTTTGGTATACATTTCAAAAGGTCTGATGTCATTGCGAACTGCACGAGGCATTAAAATATTTTACAATTGATGTGCAGTATGAATACTCACATGCATGTAAGTAATTCATACCCTAATTATCAAACAGTAATTGAGGGTAGAAGACAGTGTACACCAAGTGTGAAAGGTCATGAGTTGGCAATATACTGCTTGTGAAGGCACGGCTCCTAAAAAAGCTTTGTGGTGCTTCCCGTTGCTTTCACAGTGAGTTCTGCAGTTAAGGGCATTCTTGAATTGGTCAAAGGTAATTGTGCCTTTAATCAGGCTCAACTATATGAAAATATCCTCTTTAGCTAGGTTTCACTTTCCAAACTTTATGCAAGCCTGAGTCTACAATGTAGAAGGATAGAAGACTGGAAACAAAATAGAACATAAATAACATGGTCCTGCTACACCTCCACCCTGTTTGCACCCTCTTACTGTAGGCATTTCTATGCCTGCTTTAAAAACAAACAGATTGAACTGTTTGTGCTTTTCCTGTAACTGGCAGTGTAATTTTCCTTTTGGTTTCCTTTTGTGTTCCAGACCCATTTGATACCTTGAAGCATGGACTGTCTCTTTATTTAACCCTTTTCATTTTCCTCTGAGCCTCACTGACTGCTGTTTGTATACTGCATTGCTTGCTCGATGTGCAATTGTATTTTAAATGATTGCTAATTATTTTGAGTATTACAGAAGGCACTGCTGCATAGTTATGCAAATAATATTATTATCAAATAATAATACCTGCTTCAAATCCTAGTCTTCTTGGTTCTGCCCCAAAGTCGTTCCTCGGGTGTTAATTTGGTGGGAGTAGTCCTGGTAACTCTAAGCTAAACTCTGCTGCATGAGTACAATGGTCTGACTCAGAAGTCGCAATTCACCTTGTTGTCCCCACAGTGAGTCCCGAAACCAGAGGCCAGCAAGGCATATGCTGCCTATGGCCACTCGCCACTGAGGGTTCCCTCTAGTGCCTGTGCTTTACCCAGCTCTGCTACCTGCCCCTGCGCGCTCTTCTCCCATGGACTCTGATTTTTTTTTGTCTTGTCCCTGGCGCGTTGGCTCTGGGCATGCAGGGAGAAAATGTCCATGGATCAGTTCTCCAGATACTCTTTTCCTTAGTCTGGGGAGACAAGGACTCGAGAGAGGAATGTCATGTATGCACATGGCTCCTTTTCACACTGACTGAAGCTGTGCCTTGCGGAAATCCACCAACACAACCACTGAGGTGAAAAATGAATTAAACATTGCTCCCAGAATCTGGGCATTTGAAGAAGACTTCTTCGCACAGATCAGAGAGGTTAAAAAAATGCATTTGTTTACTTTAAGTACGTATTTGGGACAGAGTTGCTCAAGTAGAACAAGAGGTAATGTGAATTCTCTTTCTTTGGTTTTAATTGGGCTTACTGTGCATAGTTTAAGTTGCTAAACACCCTGTGTTCACCTTAACTGAAAGAGACCAGTCTGAAACCAAAACACCTACTTCCTGACAGGCATTTTCAGGAATTTTAAGTGAAAGTGATAAAGACCTTTGTTAGATTTAGCTGTTAGATCTTTATCATGTAGCAAAGGGCTGATATTACAAGTTTTGCAAATGAGAGACTTGTCTGTCTCTGTACCTTTATATGGGAATTTTCTTATTTCTCCGGGTTGTTATGTAGGACTTCTCTGCCTCCCTTCTCCCCTCCTCTCGCCCGCCAGAGCTTTGCTGGCCATTTCACTGATACTAATGGCCTTTCCTTTCCCCACCCACTTATTCCAGTCCCCCGTCCAGCTCTTGGTGGCTGAGCAATGTTTCTTGGACCTCATCTTTACATCACCTCCTTACAGGATGAGGTATAATTTTTCCTTTTATGAGTCTAAAGAAAGTATAGAGCGATTTATGTGATGAACTTCTGCCAAACAATCACTTTCAGAGCGCTATTAGTGACGGCCCCCGCTTTCAGCTTTTTAACATATGACCTCAGCACATTGAAATGGCCTTTTCAGACGTTGGAAAACTCAACAAGATGTGAAAAGAAGGCAAAGTGAAAGTCCAGGGGTGTGTCATAGCAAGAGTTAACAACTGGCCTTGTTGCAGAGGTCCTCAGGAAAAGCATATTAAGACTGGAACGCCACACACACATCCTCCATTTTATATTCTTAGGCTAGGTTAGTACCAAGGTGTTATTAACACACCAAATCACTGGTTGTGCCTGAACAGTCTCACAAGAGCTGCTGCTTAGAAAAATGCACGACTAAAATAGCTCTTCAAGAGGAAGCTGGCCACTCTATTTTGGGAAAATACTGTAATTCAAACAGAACATGCTCTCCTATTTTCTCTGATATTTGCTAGTTGTTGACCTTTCCGAGGGACCAACCCACCTAATTTCTGTACAGTCAGGGGAGAGAAATAAGCTCTTTCCAGAAGGCAGCTTGAATTTAGGCTCTTCTCAAGAAAAACCCAATCCTTCTTTCACTCTCCACTGGCTATATATGGAGGCAAGGGTGACTGTGCCATGAGTTCTGGAGCCTCAGTATGTTTCTAAAGTCAAGAGGGATGAATCTGAGCAACAGTATCTGAATCCTTAATGGCTTTTTCCTTTTGACTACTGAAGTTATACAAATCCAGACATGCGTTACAATGACATATCTAAGCTAATCTGTGCAAATCTTCAGATAATAACCTAACCTGAAGTATCATTTATTCTCTGGCAATTCTAAATGAACTCTTTCAGGATGAGGTTTATCAGATGAGAATGGTTAAATTCTGCTTAAAATACAGACAGGCATGTTGCACTGCTTGCACTAATTGCACACTGGTTGGGGAGACAGGAATTCCAGACTGCTTTATGGGAGAAAAGGCAGAAAGGCTTGTCTGACATTTTGAAAAAGCATGTGTATTTGTGTATTTTTTAATTCTTTGTTCAAGGGGGTTGCCTCCAAGCGAATAGCAAGGCAAGGTTTCTGTGAGAAAAGCATCTCGTCATGAAGAGATGCATTTGTTTGTGCTGTGAGGGTGTTGTGCCAGGGACCAGTGGGTCTTTGGTCAGACCCAGAGTTTGAATTTTCTATGTTTCTCTTTGCCCTATCAGGATGGAGCTAAACAGCAAGTTTTACTCAAATGTCACTAAGCCCTTAAGCAGTAAAACAGCATGAGCAAGCTCTGTGAGTGTGGACGAAAAGGGAATGCATCTTCTTCTGTTTTAGGAATGAAGCTACACCAGGGGCAGTTGCAGACAGTCAGGAGGTGATCACTGTGATCTACTTTGGACAGACTTTTCTCCAGAGACAAGAGATTTCTAATGCTAATCATTGTAGTGAAGGAGAACATTGGATCTTGGAAGCTTAAAGATTACCACTGAGTAGCATTCAAGAAAAAAACATTTTCACACCAGCTGCTCCTAAGATCATCATCATGCGAATCTATGTTTAGGAAAACTTAAAAAAGAAAAATTGAAGTAGTAATTACGTGATCAGGTGAGGAAAGCAAAGTAAAAGACATACAACCTGACTACAGATAGCAACCCTTTTTCAGATATGCATTGAAAAATAATGGAAGAAACTTCCCCTCGCAGAGTGTGAGAGAGCTGCTAGAGAGATAGCTGAAGGAGTCCTCCTTGTGGATGTGCTAGCAGAAGTTTTTTAGCCATCACAGAAATCCCATCTCTCACTGGCAGTGCTATGCTAAGTAGAATGGGTAGAGAACTCAGCAAGAAACATGCCAGTTGTCCACCTAGCATAAAAATGTGAAATAGAACTGCAAGGCTTGCAAGTCTCCCCCAGTGGTTATCAACAACAGAATAAATGATTTGGCCAAATGCAGAATTATTCAGATAACACAAGGCATCAGGCAAGGGCCTGGAAAAAGAGCCAACATATTTTTCTTAGGGATCATTTCACACAGATAAGTGAAAAAAAATGCAGAAATCTGAAAACCTAGGATTTGAACTGCTGGCTGCATTTCTAAGGTGAAACTAGAAGGTTAGGCTCTATGGAAAATGCTGTGCCATGTCTTACCCAGATCATGGACATCCCAACTAGGAGGAAGAGGACCTAGTATTCTCTCTTGTAAAGTAGATAAAGTATCAAGAGAGATAGAAAACTACAAACAAGAGACAATGGTAATGACTTCAAGCTTAGATTTTTGCAAATGAATGGGATCAATTTGACAAAGATGTGAGGTAAAGCCTTTGTGATTGGAAACTAAATAGAAAGCTGTAGGAACACAAAATTATCACTGATAAGAGGATGCAATTACAGTAAAATGACATTTCTAAAAACTGATAGGTTGTTCTCCAAGACTGAAATACAAAATTCATTGATTTTGTCTTGTTTATGAGAGACAGAAAGGTGCTGCAGGGCAAGCAGGGATGGAAAAGAGTGGGGAGAATCTACGCAGTTTACATCAAAGTCAGTGCTGCGTGCTGTATGAATATGGATAACTGAAAGCTGAAGAATCTTGAAAGTATGTAAACCACTATTAAACAGGAAAGCCTAAGTAGCGACTGTGATGGTGATCTTCAGATTGCTCACTAAAATTATAAAAGACAGAAAGATCTGTTACTTGCTGCCTACGTTTCTGCCTCTAGCAGGTGGAAAGAGTATGGCAGTGGTATAGGGGATTGCAGTGGGAGACAAGCTGCCCTATGAAGGCAACACAACACATTATTAAACCTGAATAAAAGATAGATGAGAATATTATACCTCAGGAAGTACCTGACTTTGTAAATCTTCTTATGATGCATAAAGATACTCTACTGTTATGGCTGCTGATCACAGTGATCACTATCTGATTACATTCAGTGCAGCAAACAGATATATGGTCTAAATGAATAAGAACTATATATGCTTTGTCTGTCAGAGGGGTCTGAGCTAAGAAAAACAAAGAGCAAAATAAACTGCGAGAAAACACTCTACCATAAAAATGCAAATAAGAGTTTCTGAAGGGATTTTATTAGATGATCAGAAACAGATTCAGTTATGGAGTGGAGCAGTACTGGCAGCTCCTTCTTTTCAGGATTATAAGGGAGGCAGTAATTAGACATGAAAAAGCAATATTATAGCAAATGATAGAGTAAGAGTTGGTAATCGGTGTAAGTTAGAAGTTATGAAGTGTAGAAAATTGATGAGGGAAGCTAAAGACATCAGGGAAAAATCAATGGCTAGCATAGCTGGGGACAGTAAAGCTTATTTAAGTATGTTAGAAAGAAAAGATATCCTAACAATAGTAAAAGACATTACTTCATAGAGTTGGTAGAATTGTTAATAATGCATAAAAGAGAAATTGTCAATAAGCACTTCTGTTCAGTATTTGGAAAAAAGCAAGATTACATGCAATCAGGTGAAGATAGTAAAGTACTTTCTCACTCAGTGATGACAAAGAGGACATTAGGGCAAACTTACAGAGCAGTCTGAACAACTAACAAAATTGGTGCATTGACACTGAACGCATCCTAAAACAAAGAAATTGCAGAATCACAGAATGGTTGAGGTTGGAAGGGACCTCTAGAGATCATCTAGTCCAAACCCCCCGCTCCAGCAGGGACACCCAGAGCACGGGGCACAGGGCGGCATCCAGGCAGGTTTAGAAGATCTCCAGAGCAGGAGACTCCACAGCCTCTCTGGGCAGCCTGTTCCAGGGCTCTGTCACCCTCACAGGAAAGAAGTTCTTCCTCACATGGAGATGGAACTTCCTGTGTTTTGATTTGTACCCATTACCCCTTGCCCTCTCACTGGCCACCACAGAGAAGAGTTTGGCCCCATCCTCCCTACATTCTCCCCTCAAGTATTTGTACATATTGATCAGATCTCCTCTCAATCTTCTCTAGACTAAACAGGCCCAGCTCACTTAGTCTTTCCTCATAAGATAGCTGCTCCAGTCCCTTCATCATCTTCGTGGCCCTACGCTGGACCCTTTCTAGAAGCTCCATGTCCCTCTTGCACTGGGCAGCCCAGGACTGCACCCAGTACTCCAGGTGCAGCCTCACCAGAGCTGAGCAGAGGGACAGGATCCCCTCCCTCCACCTGCTGGCAACACTCCTCCTGATGCAGGCCAGGAGCCCATTGGCCTTTTTGGCCACGAGGGTACACTGCTGCCTCATGGCTAACTTGTTGTCAACCAGGACTCCCAAATCCCTCTCTGCGGAGCTGCTGTCCAGCAGGTCAAGCCCTAATCTGTACTGGTGTCTGGGGTTATTCCTCCCCAGGTGCACCCTGTCTGGGGTTATTCCACCCAGGTGCACCTCCCCTAGGTCTCTCTGAATGGCAGCACAGCCCTCTGAAGTGTCGGCCTCTCCACCCATTTTGGTATTATGCACAAACTTGCTCAGGGTGCCCTCTGTGCCCTCGTCCGAGTCATTGATGAACAAGCTGAACAGCACCGGGCCCAGTACTGACCCCTGGGGGACAGCACTGGCCACAGGCCTCCAACTAGACTCAGCCCCATTTATCACCACCCTCTGGGCTCTGCCATCCAGAATGAAAAACTGTTTGTGGGGAGGGAGGGAACAGCAGCAGGCAGAGGGCGACTTCATTGGTGGGTGGGGTTCCGGGACATTATGGTTTTTAAGAGGATCTAAGAGGTTGCAGTTTCTACATTGCACGTGGTTCAGGAAAGTGGTGAGATGAACCAAAAAAAAATACAAAATAGAGAGGAAATAATATATCCTCAAAATGACATTTGTGAATTTGATATTGACTGGCACAATTAACATGAACTATTGAAAAATGAGGGTGCTGAAGGGAGACACAGTAATTCACAGGTTTGGAGCGGAGTAACTACCTTTTGGTGGGAAACTGAAATAACTTAGTCTGATAATTCTTTTCTAAAGCACTGTCAGCTTCCAGAAACCTCTCCAGCACCAATGCTCTTGTGTTAAGAAAGACTTAGGGAGCTGAAAAAAATGGTATCAGTGATCAAAATAACCGTCAATAATCCTTTTTCAGGGGCACACTCCTCCACCTTTTCACTAACTACCTGTACTTCATGGCTGAACCATTGCTCATCATAGCTTAGAAGGGAATTACCTCACCTGGTAAGGTGAGGTAGCACCTCACCTTACAGAAACCTCAGTAGTATTTGTTGTATTTGTATTAAGCAATGTCAGGACAGCAATAAAAATCTGTTAGCTGCTGAAGTAATTTAACATCTTGCAACATCTGTAGTGTGTCTCTCTCCTAGGCTTCCTTGTTAGAAGAATCGTTTTGTCAGAAGACAAATTTTTATCTTCAGGGTCTCTTCCTAGTCTACAGCAAATCACGCAAAGCCAGCATTGGCAATGAGGCCTCCTCCTTTCTGATACTGCCTTGCAGACACCAAGATTTGTCTGTGACTTCTTCTAACCCATCTGTCCCCAGCAGTGCCTTATTTGAGAAGAATACTGTATATTACACTCTTGCCATTCTAGGCTTGTGCTATTGCTAAGCTCAGCCTCTTCAAGTCTTGATTAAAGAAACTATCATTGTGAGATTTGTTTTGAAGTCTTGAAATTTTAATATTTTTAATCACCTTCTGGTTTGGAGGCATTGGGATTCAATTTTGAGGCTCTGCTGTTCTGCGACAGTTTCTAGAAATAAATTTATGTAAGACTTTAGCTATATTAATTGTTCATTTAAGGTACACATTTAAAGACAAGTGAAGTAGTTACTTCAGGTAGCTCTCATTAATCTAAAACCCCACATTATAAACACATGTATCTTGAATTGTTTTTTTCTTCCTTAACTTGCCTTCCTCTTCTTGATATTTTGTCTTGCTGTCATTGTAGACATCTCTTGTATAAATCCATGTTCTGCCAATACTCAAGAGGATTTTCTGTGCAAAATTCAATTGTAATGTCATTTATGTGTGTATTGCTAAAGTAATTACTGAAAGAATTACCTTCACAATCTAATGTATCTTACCAGGAAGAGTAACTTTCAAGCTGTACAAATGAGCAGGCTGGAAAAATATTTCACATATTGACATGTCATATCAGTAATTTCCCTCCATACATGATTTCTCTTTATGTATTTTCAAAGCATTTTATTTTATTTTATTTTATTTTATTTTATTTTATTTTATTTTATTTTATTTTATTTTATTTTATTTTATTTTATTTTATTTTNTTTATTTTATTTTATTTTATTTTATTTTATTTTATTTTATTTTATTTTATTTTATTTTATTTTATTTTATTTTATTTTATTTTAAAATGGGTATTCTGTTGATGAGGCTTGAGGTCTCAGAAATGGGTAGAGTTTCATGCGGAGCTCCCTCATTTATGCTTCACGCAGTGATAGTAATGAGGACAGTTGTGAAATGTCAGCATAACAGTTGTAGGTGACTCTGAGGAGACCAGGACAGACATGTGTCATTCCTTTTCACCATGTAGCAGTTTGAATGCATTTAACCTGCGGGGAAAATGGACATGGAACTAATATCTATGATCTAAAATATGACTAGCGTTACCTGACAACTGACAAGTCAGAATGACTTAACTTGTGCTACTGCTAATTACATGCTCATGCAGTCACAGTTAGACACGAATAATAAATCTTTTGAGGTGTTTTTTTCTTTCTTTCATGCAATATTTTGAACTCCACTAAAAGGTGATTTTATGGCTGGAATACGAACATGTGGAAAATTAACTGAGCTTGAGAAAGGCACTAAAGCTCTGCCAGTGCATTAATTATCTGGCAAGTATGTTTTAAAACTGGTAAATCATCCATATCACCAGAAGAGACAGAGCAGGGATTCAGTCTAAATTAGAAACTAGCATTTTAGATTTGGTTCTTACTTAGATGCCTGAGTAAAGATAATGGCTTCTGCAATAACCACTGTAGTCCTGATACCTTCAAATTAGCCCTGAAAGAGATCACTCCAATTTGTGTAGCTCTCCCTTTCTGACACACTACTCCTCATGTATGGAAAGTGCAGAACATAAAATGATTTTCTCAGCAAATTAATCTGCTTAATAAAACATAAACTGCATTTTGAGGTAGGTTCTCGAAAGGAAATTCAAACATTGCAATAAACTTATGAAATATGCTATATTTTCATGATCCAGGATGTATGTTTACTTGTAGAAGTTAGGTCTTTCCCCATACCTACATTTTAGCTTTTCTTGCTTCATCTTAAAGTGAAGTCATTATACTGGATGTGTGACAGCACAATTTCTGTGCACAAAAACTGATCTGATGCAATACTAATGCAGACTTCTGAGTGTGCTCTGAAGTAAAGTAACAGGACATAAAGAAAAATCATACTTAGATACAAGAAATCTGCAATAAAGCAGTGAAAATAGAGAAAACTTTGAAAATATTTTCTTGTACAGTAATAGTCTTTTTATTTCAATTTGACACAAACCAAAATTCCTCTGTTAAGTGATATATTAGGAAGATTTTTATTTACCAAGGAACAGATTTGTGCTTTGTCTTCGTCTTTAGACTAACAATTTTCTCCTTTTTTCTTTTAGTAAATGGAAATGTGTCCAGAAGTGCTTTCTGTGAGAGAGTAGTAAGCGTAATATGTTTTTGGTTTTGTTTTTTTAAAATAATGTAATGTGCACTTCAGATGAGCTGGGTGATACTATTCTGCCTTGTTCTAATGATTAAATCCAGGGCAACTCTAAGGGGAAACTAACAGGAGCTAAAACAACAGCCATCAGAACTTAGTATCAAAACTGTCCAGAGTGCTTGGGGAAACATAAGAAAAATGCTGATTCCTGGCATATGAAATATGGAATATCCTTGCCTGGTTCCAGACTGCCTGATGATGATTACCCTTGCCTTGCTTGATGAGGGGCCAGAAGAGATGCTGACCATTAAAGGACACTTAGAGAAGCCAGGTGGCTAGGGAGGCTGCTGCGGAGCTGGTGCGGGACATGGGGGAGTGCTGCCGGGGATGCAGTGTGTTTTGCTCAGAGAGGTATGCAAAGGTATGGCAGGCAGCAGGCTGTCACCAAAGCTAGGGACAGAATTGACCAGGCTTAGGGATTCTTGGGAGAACATGTAGCCACAGCACAGCTGGAGCATCGTTCTTGTTGCTTCTGCCTTGCTTCCTTGTGAAAGAAACAGCACTTCTGCGCAAGTCCTCTCAGATTTCTTGGCCAGAGTCTGGGACAGGAGGAGATCTGGCTGGCCAGCAGACATGTGCTGGAAATGTGGAGTGTGCAGCGTAGACAGAGTGTCATTTAAGGACTCACAGGCTTCAATAAGCTGCTTTTAAAAGCTCTTAGGTCGCTAAGAAGAAAAACCAGCAATAGCTGTATGGACACCTGTCCCTCAGGTATATACTGTTCGCTGTGGTCTTCTGCTGAACTTCAGCAGGGAACTGCTTTTGGGTCCTAGGAATTTAAGAGTCAGACACAAACACATTATTTATTGCTGTCTTTTCTTTCCTGCATGCTGCTAGCATTCATAACACAGCTAGTGACAGGAGGAAAAGGTCCCTATTATCCAGGACCTTACAGTCTGTGGTTTGATCCTGCTTGGAGATGTTCACTTGACCATGAAATTGAAACTGCCTCTCCGGGAAGGCATGAGGACACTGCAGAGAGCTGACAAAGTACACGGCAGGCCCAGCTCATCTCGACGTGTTACCTGAGGTCTGGTTCTGCCCTGTCCGCCAGAGTCACTTTAAAACTGGACTATCTACTTGGGGATGCAGATGCCTAGATGCTCTCCATAGTCACTAGCTAGTGATAGACATTTGCCTTCTTTGTCTGGGACACCCATCCCCGGATAAGATTGATTGCTCTGCATTGCCTGGAGAGGCAGCCCCTGGGCTGCCATAAAAGCCAGATGCCTACTTTTTATGGGTGGGTGAGATGAGTCTGATCTTCAGAGTCGGAATGATGCTGAAAGGTCACCGCATGTGAAACTGCCACAGCTGCTACAGCTGCCAAGTTGGGTAATTTTGAAGGGCTTTTTGAATCCCATTAACATACTTAAAATAATATTTCAAGATTAAGCTTCTAGACTTTGGAGTAGGGGGAACTATTATCAATTGGAAGAAATTGTAATTAACTATCTTCTATTAACTATCTTCTTGGTATTTCTGTAGGCATTACACTGTTTTTTACTTATCAGTAAAAGGTATTTAAACTGCTGAGTAGACCCTCCCTGTAACAAAACTATTCCATAGAATACAAAATGCTGGATATGAAAAATACCCACGGAGCAGAGGATGGAGAACCGCAGAGGTTTCTGTTTACCAATGTCTGTAACCAAAAAAAAGAAAAAGTTTCATATCCAATTGAGACCGAACTAGCTGAAATTTTCAGTGAATTGAAAGATAATGCCCACTCCACCCCAGAGTCTCCAAAATGCTTTGGGCTGAGTGAAACGTTTTGTTGACACGAAATGAAGGGTTTTATTTTGGTTTCAAACAAATTCAAATATTCTAAGAAATAAGGGAAATTTGTATACGGAAGTGACTTCAAATGAGAAAATCAAAACCTTTCATTTTCAAAATACCAAAATGAAGCCTTTCCATTTGTCAGTGATTTCTTTTGTCTGAAGCTAACAATTCAGCAAATTTGATACAAATTCATGAAACATTTATGTGATGCTGAGTCTTCATTTTTTTCCAAAGAACGGCTATAGCTGAAAACTATTCCCAGTTTAAGCATTGTATCATGTTGTCCATCCATCCCATTACTGGCACAGGATTTTTCTTTCTTATATAATCTCAAACCTGAATAGAGTCTGTGACAGACACTAATAAAAATGACAAATGAGTGTCTTTCTCCATAAAAATCTAGAGTTCCCATTAAAATGAGGGATAAGATTTCTTAACTCCTTGTAAAAAGACTTAAATTACAAATATGGGTGATATAAATAGTTTAAGTGATAGGACACTGTGGCATGAACTCAGTCCATGTCTTGATAAAGCACCATTTTAATTCTGATTCTGAGTTAGAATTTGTCTTTATAGCATTTCACTGTGTTTCACAGTATTGCGGTGTTTCACTACAGACATCTTTGGATTTTGTTTGGCTACACTAGAGTTCTTCTTCCATAGTTTTCAGCAGAGCAGTTGGGTCAACCCTCGGCACATAAATTACAAATATGTCTGCATGACTTGCTGCTGATTTGCATGATTATTGCAGCAAAGGCAGGACCGACATAAGGCAAGACAACAAGCTATTGATAAGGCCTGTTGAGGCAGGCTGGGGACGGTTTGGTCTTTCCGGACAGTGCCTTGATTTATGCTATAAATAATCAGGGTAGGGTTTTATGTTGGAGCCTTTGTGAGGGAGTTAAATGGGCTGACCTAACCTTTGAACTGATCTTTGTGCTGCAGATCAGACTGATGGCACTGTGTTCAATGTCACAGTAAATGTTAAAGGGGCTCTAAGTGATAATGAGGGCTCTGCAAGATGCTGTTACTGCTATCAGTTTTTCATTGGGGAATCCTCTCACGTCTCTTTTGCTGATAGATTTCAACTCTCTTCTGGAGAGTGTTTTCAGAAAATGATTGGGAGAACTTATTTACTACCGTAATTTACAAACAGCAAAGAATATTTCAGGAGGGAGAAGAGGCACCATTAGCATAATACATGCTGGTTCTGTTCAGCATGCTCCAGCACAGTGAAAAGAGGAAGACTATTAGTTTATAGTGTAGGTGAAGTACTTGCTTCAGTGGAAACTTCAGGTAATGTTTGGAGGACGGATTTTATCCTTAGTCTTATTCAAGGAGGACAGTGTCTACAGAAAGTCCAATACAGCATTAATGTAATTGGAGCACCTTTCCTTTTTGCTAAAAAGATTACATTTGCCAAATCCTACCTCTTCTTCATGGCTGTGACCCTGTTTTGGGGGGAGACTGTTCAAATGGGTCCCTCTGTATGTGTCCACCAGATGATCTTTATGTAGCAAAGAGTAAACCCAGTGTGGATCATGTGCTTCTGTGGTTTCTGTTAAATTGCATTGCAGCAATGTCTTTATGTTTTGTTTTAAAATCAGCCTGTTTTAATACTCTGGGAATTCTGGCTTCACAATATTAAAAATGAGCACAGGATAGGAAACAGCTGCTAGTCTTGGTGCATATTGTTCTTGGACTTTACAACAGGTGGCATTGAAATGCAGTCAGATTTCACCCATCTTGCAATTACAGCTAGAGAAGAGCAGGGTCCAGGAGGGGAGGGATGACGGGACACAGAGGCTGGCAGGTCCCCAGAGCTCAGCCCTCTCCTGCTGGCACTCGCCTTGTGCTCGATCAGGGCTGGTGAGAGCTATCGAATGTAGAAGCGAAGGGTAGCCCTTACTCTTTCACACCTTACTGTTGGGTGCAGATTGAGTTTTATGTGAGGGCAGCTAAAATANTTTTTTTTTTTTTTTTTTTTTTTTTTTGCACTAAGTAGCCTTTGGAACCAGTGCTATGCCTCTGTGACTGTCATGCAAATGTTCCCGTCTTAATGGAAATTAAAGAACATGCAGCTGGTAGTCTTCAAGCTTTCCTTTTGGTGGCATTTTTTCTTTTTCTTCCCCCTCTCCTCCCCTTCCTCCCCCTCTCTCCATGACATGTAAAGCTATCATCAGCTGTGGTAGGAGGCCATAGGTTTTCATTTTAATGGAGGAGGAGGGTGATAAAGACAGGTTTTACGCACAATCAGAGAATGTTTTCAGGCGCTGTGAATGGAGACTAGGGCTCATTTAGCTTTTCTCTGTAGCCTTTGAGAGCAGCGCTTTACAGAAGAGCCCGTTAGAATTTATGAAAGTTTCATTGCTAGATTTGTCAGGCAACATCTGTGCATTGCGAGGAAGACAAACCGCCTTCAATTCTGTGGCCCTTTCATGTGAGGATGGAGAGGGACAAGCATGTCTCCTCACCCCAAGATGTGCCACGTCCATGTCTGCTCTGTGTGGGGCAGGAGCCCCCATCTTCTGCTGAAATCAGGCAGTTCTATTCCCACTGGCATTATGGGAACAACATCCATGTTGCCCCCTCCATGTCTCCCAGCACACAGTCCTTTCCCACATAAGCTCAGAATCCTGATTTTTGGCCTTTTTCTGCATTTTTTTACTGGCAGAGGGAAGCAACCTGTTGGAATATTATAAGGACTGTAGAGGCTTGAGGCCCCAACAGTGCAAGGGCCTTTGGGGACACTTCACTAAATGATCCCATAGTGTCAATTCTGTGTTGGGAGAATGTGAGGAGAAAGCTTAGTTGGCACGCAAGGAGCTTGGGGCAGCAAAGGGGTCTGAAGCTTAGTCCATTTAGAAAATTCCATTTAGAAAGGTAATTTGGCCTGAACATATTACACTTAGCCTCTGTTGAGACTTTGCAGTGTTTTTTTATGGGTCTCTTCATATGGGTCATGCTTTATCCTGAGCCCACCGGTGAGATACTGTCTAGAGGCACCCAAGAGCTGGCACATCCTGTTTATCTCCTCCTAAAGTGAATACCGAATTTGTGTGCTCAGCCTGTCAGTCAGATTTGCATGTGCAAATCAGGGAGACTTGAGGAATGTAGGAGACAAGTGAGGACAAGCTTTATTTAAAAACAGGTAGCTTGCTTGTGGCTAGACCACTGGGGAAGCCACACTTATGTCAAGTGAGGCTTAAAATCACATTAGTTAAAACAAATTAGCTAACACATTTTCAAATGGAAACACTTCCTATGCTGATGTGACTAGAGGAAACAGTTTCATGCTTGTGGTAGCAAATAATGCCTTGAGTTTGTTTTTTCATGCTTTTTATTCTTAGAATAAGTAGCTGATAACTGGGTTATCACATCCCTGTGAGATACTGGCATCAGTAACAGAACTGCCTGTAGTGATAATCTGGCTGAAAACCAATGCCATAAAGCAAAAAGGAGAAAAGGGATTATTTTTTAGTCCAACTAAATCTGAAATTGGGATGATTATGCTAATGGGTACAAAAAAAGGCAAGGCTGGAAAAAGAAAAAAGGGTCTGTAGGGAAGACATGGACCATCTCTTTTGGCATGGGCCTGGATGTGACTCCGCTTCACCAGGCATGAAACTGCCCTCAGTGCCCAAGCGCGCGCGCTCTGCCAGGCTGGCAGGCGTTTCCAGGAGCTCCTTTCTCTTCCCAAGACATGTGCTGCCTGGGAGGGTGGCAAAGGGCCGTGCACGGGAGGTGTGTGGTGGCCTGATGCTGGGCAGAGCGCAGGTCTGCATCCAGCTCTGCCCCCAAAGAGCCTGCTCTGCAATTGCCCGTATTACCTGTTCACTTGCTGCTTATTAATGAACAATAGAGATGCTAGAGAAGTCGTATTATCTAGGTTGAAAGCGGATGGCTTTCCCAATCAATTAGGCAAAGGAGGTGTTAAATTAACTGTGTTGGGGACGTTACTGTTTTTTACAGCCTTTCTTTTTTAAAGGTGTTGATACATCTCTGGCACTAGAGAAAGAAAAGGTCTAACAATATAATCTTGAAAAAAAAAAAGTCAATGAGCATATATAAGAACTCTCGCCAGTTTTAATTACCTTTGTTGCAGTACTGGTGAGAATTAATGCATTTGGAGAAGCATCCAAGTTTATAAGATTACACCTAATCCTTAATGCATTGCCTGTCCAGACCCAGAAGTGCCATTTTTTTGCAGATCTGGTTTATACAAACAGTATTTTATATCCATATCTTTATTTGACATTAATCTTTGGTACGTATAAAATGTTACTTCACTGAATACAGAAAACTTTTCTTCCTATCAATTTTTTATTCTTCTTGCATGCTTTCTGTGCTCAGTAATATACTTTATGTGTTTATCTCTCTTTTTGCCCTTCCCAACTGTTTGATTGGTGTGTTGGTAGCAAATGAGTCTTATTTTCAGGTTGTTTGAATCTTAATCTATCATTTACACAGTTTGCATGTGGGGAAGCTGCTGCTGCTTCAAGAGGTTGAGATGGTGTTAGAAACCAAGCACTGAAAATAGGAATACATGTAATACCTCTTCAAACATGCAACATTCATACGGTGAAAAATATATCAGTAAATGCACAGAACCAACGATTAGGTGTACTGCTTTCAGGCTGATGTCCGCTAGAGCAAAATTGGCTTGTAGTTGAGTGAAACTTTGGGTATCCATGTCTCCTATGTGCCTGTGCTCCCTGCAGCTAATGTATTACTGAGACTTAGCATGGGACTTAGAGAATCCCAAGCCCCAGATAAGAAACAAGGCTGAAAGGAGGATGTGGCCATGCTGGGTGCTGCCTAGCCAGCAGTGATAGTGCTTTGTTCAAGCATTCAGCAGGAGATTCAGGATCCAGCTGGTATTTTTATATGCAGGATTTCTGGGGACTCAGAAGGGCACTTACTCCCTGCTCTTCTCTTATATTTAAGTTGAACTGAGCCAACCTAGAAGTTATCATCTTAATTGCAGGTGCAAATTATATGTCTGAAGGATTTCATTGTGACTGTCTCACCTTTTATATGTGTCAGGGCCCCAAATCCTCTGTATAAAACATTCATTTTTTTTTTAAATTGTTAAAAATAGTTTTCAGCATCTCCATAGCTCTGGGCAGTTGCATGCCCATCTGTTCTCCTTTCTATAATTTGTTAGCTCTAGATTTGGCACTGTGGAAGAAAATTGGCACAAGACAAAGCAGAAACAGAACCTCTGTTGATTGGCAGAATATTTTCTCAGTGGGAGAGTACAGTGAACTCAGGCATAAAAAATGATAATCCATAAGATATTTATCACTGGGGATCTAAATAGTAAGTATATAAACAAAGCTGTGGTTTCTCTCGAGATGCCATGGGGCCTACACATTTTTATGCTCTCCTTTAAGACAGATTGTTACTAAAGGAATGAATAGGAGAAAAGCTCTTTGTTGATAAAAATCCCTGTGAATCTACTATACTGCTGTTTTGAGCCTTTGCATGTGTTCCCAGAAGCATCCTGTGTCATGTTACCTTTATATGTAATTGTGAAATGTTTAATTTAATCACAATTTGTCCAAAAATTTTTTTTTAGGCTGATATAATTGCACCCATAGACTTGAACCATGTGTTGAAAGATGCGTGTTCCTCATCAAAAATCCTCAGGAGGATTTTTTTTTTTTTTAATTCTGATCCTTGGTTAGAGGTAAAAAAAGCAGAAGGTGAAAAGGGAAACCTTTGGGATGAAGAAGCAGATGGTCTAAAGCTACAAGGAACTTTAATGGCTTAGTGTTTTAGTGGGCTTCTGGAAGTTGTAATGCCTGTATGTGGAAAAACAGATGGTCGTACTGTAAAAGTGACTGGTACTTGTGCATGCAAAACCTGAGATATGGCATTTTTGCCTCCAAACTGTAGCTTTGAATACGTTGATGAACTTACTGTGGACTTGTCAAGGGCATGAAGAAAATTATTCCGATTGGCAAATGGTGGTGTTATTGTTTTTGTCAGTCCCATTGTAGCTCATGCAATGCTCACTGGATTGCCATTAAACTATACTGCAGTAAAATAACTTTCCTAAGACTGCAGGGGATTTTCTGAACTGTCACAGAAAGAGGAAGTGTGTAAACTAAAAATATCTCATCCATTTAATATCATTGAGAAGTCATACACAGTGAGTGCACTCTGAGCTGACACAGATGGCACATTGCTTTACTCTCATTTTAGTAGCTTGAGTAAAGAACCTCTTGCAAACACCAATTGCTTTGCCTCTCCCCCCCAGTGCTCATTTCTGCTCAGGATGTTTCACTGCTGTCACAATTTGGAGCACATTTGGAGCTCAGGACTATCATTCCTGGCTTAAAACTACATCAAAAATAACTTGTTAGGAGCTTGGAGAGTAAAAACAATCACACAATTCTGTGCAATACAGCAAAGGGAACCAAACATGTATTACGGGGAAGATGCATTAGGGAGAGGATATGTAGATGGTGATGACACCAAAACTCTTGTCCCGTTACTTGTCTTACTTTTATTTATTTATTCATTTCCTTTTAATGGGCCTCTGCTTCTAATCCCTGATTGTGGTCTTTGAACAAGGTCCTAGGATTTTATTTGGTGTTTTGGTTGAGCTTTTTAAATGAGGACTTGCTTCTCCAGGCCTCGGGCTTTCTCATAGCAGATGCTTATTTCTTGCCCTGTGGAATACAGACCTATAGCCCAGGCAGGCAGCTTTCCCTGTAGGAACTGCTATTCTGAGAGCAGGACCCTGAACCTGGTGTTTTTCTTTCTACACATCAAACTTCTTCTGGACCTCTTCTGGGCACTTTTTGTTCAGGATCTGCTCTTCAGGTGCCAGCGTAGTCTCCCTCAATATGTCCATTTAGACTTCATATTGTTGATAGCATGGACTGCTATCTCTGATCATTTAAACTCATATTCCATCTTAGGATGGTGCTTTCCCTTACTGTCTTCTTGTGGTGTTTGCACTGGTTGTCTCTCTAGATACCCACCCTGTACAAACTGGAGAGGGGATATGAGGTAAGCTGGCTTTTGACCCAATATGGGCATTCTTATGTTGAACAAGCTAGTAACATTTTTAATGGTGAAGCTGACAGTGAGGTTTTGCCTTTTGGGGTGCAATTGTATGATGCAGTTGAGCCAGTCCACTGGACTGGAACACTAACCCCCCCAAAAGCAAATAGTTTTCTGCTCACTTAGCCATTTGAATCAATTCAGCAAGCACTACGAGGAATACAGAGGCAGCTGAGGATTAAAAAAGAGGGAGAGCAGCAGAGAAGAAAGGGCAAATATGCCTTCAGGATCCACGAGATACTGGAGCACCTTGGCTTCACCCAAACAGTGAGGAATGTGGGTGCAGGGTTTGATGTTGCTCAGGAGCTGAAGCTGTGGAGTCTGCCTGCACCGTTTTGTTGATGCAGTGTCTGCTCAGGTGGAAGGAGTGAGTTTACACATAAGCAACTCTATATTTACTTGCTTTTAGCATTGCATGGTTGTGAAATTTATTGGTCTTTAATTATTGAGGCATAAAAACAGAATGTCCTTATTGATTATGTGGCTTGATCAGCAAACCCGGGTATCGCTCAAAGCAACTTTCTTGTTGCACGTGGACACACTTGTCCTTCTCCTGACACCTTTCAGAGGATCTCAGAGCACAAGTCATTGTGCATCCTTTTTATCAGTTCTATGGCGCAGGTACTTCATAGGTCAGTTAAAGAAATCTCCGCCCTAAAGAATACACAGTCTAATGCCAATAGCTGTAACATAGTGAAAAGTTGGTGATAACAAGTGCAATTCACAGTGCTGCAGTGTGAGGAAGAAAGTTTTAAGCATGTTGATACAGCAATTCATGAAGGCTATAGCTAACTGCGACCTGTTCTGTGGATGCAAATAATATTTCCATTTCTGAAGCTGACAGCTTGTCACCTTCTCCAAACTTACAAATAAATAAACTGTTTGAACAGAAGTTGGAGCTTTTGTCCAAATGACATTATAGAAAAGACTGTATTTGCTTTCTGGAAGGAGATGGGATCATTCATTTGTTAATCCTGGCCCTGGGTGGACGGGAAGGTGAACTCCCTCCTGAATCTGATTTGGTGTGCAGGGGATATGTACTCTTTACAGATACGATCATGATAGGGTTTTTAAATGCTTTATCTGACAAGTACATTACTCACAGAACTGTTCCTGCATGAGTCCCTAATTGGCAGAATATTAACTGGGGAAAACTTTTGTCCTTTTGGTGGGAAATGGTTAAACAGGTTTGTAGTTTTGATGAAATATCCTTCTTCATGAAAAAGATTTTTTTCTCTTTTTGTAAGAAAGCTCCAGAGTTGACATTAGCTTAATTTATGAAGAAAGGGTCCTATAAAATGAAGCATTCTTTTTCTCTATAGGCATTAAAATTTTGAAAATTTAATTTACAACTTCATAATTATTGAAAGATTGTCATTCAGGCAATCAAAGTAGAAGGGCAAAGCAGCCCAAATGCAAGTCTTCTGTTGGATTCCAAGGATTTTTCTTGGAAATAGAAAGCATTTGATTAAGATACAGAGGGTGGAGGATAAGAAACACGAAATAGTGCAGCTGTATTGCTGCATAGGAGAAGAGAAGACACTTGCTACATTAGGGTGCTGCTGTGGTACAATTGTTGATAATCCTTATGCAGAGTCCTTGCTGCAGAGAACGTGGGAACAAGCAGCAGTGCAGACATTCAGCACACCCTGCATATCTGCATATCATACTGGTGCTTGGGCAAGAGCAGCAAACACTCACAGACCTGCTTTTACCTTTGCTTCCATAGAATCACAGAATCATAGAATCATGGAATCATTATGGTTGGAAAAGACCTTCAGGATCATCAAGTCCAACCGTAAACCCATTAACACCACGCCTGCCAAACCATGTCCCCAGGTGCCTTATCTACCCGTTTCCTAAATGCTGCCAGGGACAGTGACTCCACCACTTCCCTGGGCAGCCTGTGCCAGTGCTTAGCTCCTGTGCTGCCCTCCTGCTTTACTGTGCTGCCTTTTGGGTTTTTGCAGGTTCTCTGCTAGCTCCTGTGCACTCAGCAGCTTCTGTCCAGCCACCAGAGCTCACTGCTTCCTTCCAACACTTTCCTGGCATTCCTCCTGCCTCTCAGACATTGCTCTGCAATCTCGGGTGTCTCACTCGCTAGACGAGGTTCTCTCAAGTACCTCTTCACCTCTCAGAAACCGCTATTACCAAGCAGAGCCCTGCCAGCCATGCAAATAGCCAGTCTGCTAAAGACAGCCCTTCCCACTGTGGTGTCAGCTAGAATTTGTGGCATCCTTATTATTATTTTTTTCCTTTTTTGGGGGAGGGAGGGTGGTAATATGCTTTTTAAAGAGCCAGGTTTTAACATCAGGGAGTGAGAGTATCCATGCGAATGAAGAATGCACCTGAATTTATGCCCACATTTAATCAACACCCAAACTGCATTTGTAAAACAACACTCCATTTCATCAGAGAAGGAAATATCATAATGTCCCGGTCTTCACTTACTCGTGACATTCTAGCTTAGTTTTGTATACTGAAAAAATTCAAATTGTTTGACATAGGCTTAAATAAACATTTACCCTCTTGGCGCTTTATCCAAGTACAGCCCCAAAAGTATTTGAGACTTACCCATTTGTACTTGTGAGAAGAATGCAAGCCCTTCCCTGTAGTCATTCATGTCTGATCTTTACTAGCTGTGCTTTTCCGAGATTTGTACTCTTGGGAAGAAAAAAAACAGTTTTCTCCTTGTGT
>VZSV01000163.1:129130-146135 GCA_013398735.1 Nothocercus julius | reverse complement strand
TGGTTTTGCCATTTCAGCCTTCCTCCCCACCCCCCCAAGTTTGTTTAAATTCGGTAATATGAAAACTAAACTGAAATCTCAGCCAGTCGTGAGTTCATGCACTAGCTTCTCTGTCAGAGCTCAAAGCACAGCTTGATTATGTAGACTCCAAATTCCTGGAGTATGAAGAGTTTAGCTTGAGTTACATGGGTGTAGATCTGCAAGCCTGTTACAGAGTTTTGCCAAAAGGAAAGGAAATTTCCCTCAACGTAGCATAGCTGAGTTTCTCAGTCTCAACCTCTGTAATTTATAAATTAGCAGTCTTGGAGAGCTGGAGAAGAAGAGAGTGCTGGAAATGTAGTGTGCTCCAGGGAAAACAACATTGCTGCATCATGAGCTTTTCCTGTGTTGTTACAGAGCAAAGCTGGGGAAAAGGAGCTTGTTTCTCAATGCGTACGGTAAAAGAATCAGCAAGGAACTTTGCATTACCTACACAGGAAATGTTGCTGTGAATGTCTGGGTTCCTTTGCAATATTTGTTGGGACTTTCAGATTTTAACAGGCTTGTGATTTCATTTCTGGAAACAGATCCTCCATGTTTCTCACACTAGTGCTAATTTCTTTAATGTTTCAAGTAGGGGCCCCTCATTTATTTTGAGGGTAGATTTTACTTTCTTATGAGATGACACATACTTACATGCATACTTGTACATAGATGTCTTCCCCAATTTTTGTAATTTTTTTTCAAAGGCTTGCGTTTCTAGCAACAACAACAAAAATAGTGTAAGGGACTGGAATCAACCTCGTTACCAGGCATAAAAAAAAGCTGATTTTCTCTTTGCAGACAGCTGCAAGAGTCAGGCGCCTCCGAAGGCAATTCTTATCACAGATGTGCCCCATCTCTCCGCCGCACGTTGAGGAGGCTGAGGAAATGGGTGCCTCAGCTAAGCATCTAAATTTAGAGGTGAAGCCTCAGCAGTGTCCCAGGGATCCCCCTGGGAGTTCCTTAAAAGGAAGAGTCCTTTCTGTGGAAAGGAGACATCTAATTCTCTGTCTACTGGAGTCAGGCATAGAATCATAGAGTCATTATGGTTGGAAAAGACCTTCAAGATGATCAAGTCCAACAGTAAACCCATCGCCTTCTAAACCATGTCCCTACGTACCTCATCTACACGTTTCTTGGACACTGCCAGGGACGGTGACTCCACCACTTCCCTGGGCAGCCTGTGCCAGTGTCTCACCACTCCTTCCGTGTAGAAAGTTTTCCTGAGATCTAACCTGAACCTCCCTAGCACAGCTTGAGGCCATTTCCTCTTGTCCTATTGGCAGTTATTCTGGAAGAGAGACAGACCTCCACCTCACTACAAACTCCTTTCAGCTAGTTGTAAGAGCTGTATCGCGATGCATGTGCTGCAGCACACCATCCTTTTGTTTACGAGTGCACCAAGACATGGGTGTCCAACACTCTCCAACATGCAGGGCAAGGTGGACTTTCATGGTCACACATGTAACTCAGACGGCACTCTAGCCCTTTCTGTCTAATGGTGATATCAGTGTTTTGTATTTTTATTACCAATGATTTGTTAGAAAGATGTTGCACTAGCCTATGTCTCATTAGAAGTAATCACTCCTTAATCTTTACCTCTGCGAAACTGAGAATAGCCAAGGTTAACAAAAAATGCACTCTTGAAGTAGAGACTCCCCTTGGGTATAGAATTGTGTTTTAAGTGTAAAACATCATTCTAACGTCTTTAAAGTGAGGAATTAAAATCCAGTTCACTTCACATAGATTCTACAATATACAAATGAATTATTTGTGCATCAATATTAGGAATAGAACAAAAAGGGTTTTATTTAAATTAAAAAGAACTACTAAAGAGGCCTTTAACACTGCATTATACAGCACTGACAGATAAAATTTTGTTTAAACATTTAGAAATGAATTAATGATTAAGTATTGTTTATTTCAGATATCAGATCATATATATAATCAGTCCTTCAGAATCAACAAAACAGATTTTAACATTGAAATAGGAGGTGCAGAGGCCTTATACTTAGCTTTACTGGCACAATGAACTAGATGAGCTTATTTTTCACCTTCTAAAGTCAGTTATTTCCATTATTGTTTTGTTTCAGTTTTAGGCATGGAAAAGACAGATTAAAATTTTTGTTTTCTGCTTACTGTGTTTGTTCCTCAGTACCAGTAAACTTGTTACCAGTAAACTTGGGTGCCCCCCTTTCCATTTTGTATGTTGGGTTCATTTATCCAGCAGTCTATCACAGTGAGCTGTGCTGTCTCAGCTGGAAAGCAGCTAGTTCCATGACTCCTGCTCTGCCATGGAGTTGTGTCTGTTGGTCGATTGACTTTTAACAGAATCATGCTGCTCCTGCAATGTGCGTTCATCCCTTAGTAGACACTGAAAGAAGCACTTCAGAAATATTGGGAATGGTCCATGTTTGGAGTTTGCTTCCTGAGAGTAGAAATACGCAAGTAAATAAATCACATCCATCCTCTGGGTGCTACACAGCTCTCCAGGGACAGAGCAGATTTGAAATCAGGTCATCTGCTTCTCAAATACATGTGCTGCTCTAGAGCTGTACTGCGCTTCTTATTCTCTGGGGGTTGCTTGAATCCCTTATGAGTGTAGCCTTTTGCTTAAGATTGCCCTAAATAAAATCAAGCAATGTATATGACCCCAAAATGATAAATATACTTGCTGGAAATGCTGCACGGCCTTCCTTTTGGAAACAAACCCCCCTTTTTNATATGGACAAACCGAAAGGTATTAGGCTTCTTGACCGTGGTGTATTTTCTTTTTTTTAAAATTCTTTTGGGTCAAACTCTTGTGCAGATATTTTATACCGTTTCAGGACGTGTGTTTTTTTCCTGTTATTTTGAGGAGAAATTTTGATGTCTTAGCATTCATGGTTTTCTAGTTCTATAATAGGATATAGTTAATATATTGCTGAACTGTCATGGGTTTCAGAGGTGGTATTTTGTACAGAACAGTAGAATAAAAGAAAAAGGCACTTGCTGTAGAAAAAAAAATGAAAGGAATATTCCAGGAAATATGTAGTTAAGAGTACATTACCGATGGTTTTCCTACTTACCTGAGAAGGTTCTTAGCCATACAGTTGATATCCAGTTAGTTTGTTTGAAATACCTCTGAATTCAGAAAGGGACTTTTTTAAAGTATATTGCTCTGGCAGAACTGCTTCTAACCTATAAAGGGGAATAATACCTTTGAGAAAAGCACGCTGTTTCATATTTATAGTCAGGTAATTGAGATAAAAATCTAGCCCAAAGATTCGGAGCCCTGGGTTTTTCAAGCATGCACTGGACACACCTGCTTTAGGAAGTATATAGCTGTTGAATGTAATTAATACTCTGAATTAAGGAGTGTGCAAGCTCTCTGTATAATCCTTTACGACTCATGCCTTTTCTTGGTCTGCTGTCATTTCACTTACTGATTTTGCATGCCTGTATATTAATACCTGCTTGTGTATTGCTGAATGAGACTGCAAGTGCGTTACCAAAGTCTGTAGGGCTAAATGACACTTTTAAATGCCAATAAGCTCAGAAATTTTTTAGATTCCCATGATGACATTGCTATTAGAAGGGGCTGCTAGCTCTTTTAATTATATATTTAAAGGAAAGTATTTTAAATGGCCAGTACATCGTAATTTCTCTCCCTCTAGTGTATAATTTAAATAATATAAGGGAATTAAATTCCTCTGAGGTTATAGACAGACAAGGACTTGAAATATTGCCTGGAGATAGGTTGGGCTTTCCTATTAATGGGACTCATTTTTATGCAGGGAATTGCCGCATTCAGACAGACACCCTTTCACTTTAGTATTCTTTTTTGTTCTTCAGTCTCTGAGTGACAACATCCTAAAAGAGCAGTGTGTGGCAGATGATTAAAAAGGACAAATATTCCAGACAGCATCCTGAATTACCTCCTGAGCCACACTGATGATTGCTCGAGCTCTCTCTGGGGCTGCAGAAATGATTCAATAAGCTCTAATTGAAACAAATATGTGAGAAAGAAAAATACGCTTTGTTGATTATCTGCACTCAGCTATATACAAAACCTGGTTTCCTCTGGTTTTTTTCTATAAGTAAGTGCACAGCTGATGGGGACTTAGTAAAGGCATTTCCTTATACTGCTAGGAATTAGCAGGCACAAGCAGACAGAGCGGCTGGCAGCGGAGAGTGCACATTAAGGCACATTCATCTAGCATGTGTTTCATTATCTAGATCACATTTTGAATGGCCATTACAAAGCAATTCTGTATCATCTGTACGTTATGTATAACAAAGCATGGTTACTAATGCGAGTCATTAAATAGCAACTGCATCTTTTTCAGTGTGAAAACAGTTAGGAACACTTTGTAGTAAAATACTTCCCCTAAAATGTGGAAGAAAGATGAAAGGATGAGGAAGAGGAGATTTGTTCAAGAAGGGACTATGCTAGTTTCATCCATTGTATTCTTATTCTCTTAGCTTTTTGCTTGCTCACAAAATAATAGTCTGCTTAGTAGTGCTCTCATGAATTTCAGTGGCATCACTTGTGGAGTAAGGTATGATTAACAACACCCAACCATCAAAAACAGGAATTTGGAAGTTCCAGCATGAATCTTTGTTGGGTCTATTATGTCTGTACTCCATCCTGTTTTCCTACCACGGAAAGCATCAGGAAGCCAGGTAGAGCACATGAGGGTATTTTGGCCTGTTTTGACTACTCAAATCTGTCTCTGAAAGCAAAACTCACTCTGAGTTATTTTTCAGATGAGACAAATACTGTGTCCATCTCCATTCTCATTTCACTGCTCATTTCCAAAAGCTGCTGCAGGCTGATCTGTCCCAGCAGCTCCTGCAGGCTCTCTGAACATTGCAGCTATTTGGTTTAGGAGGTTTGCAAGATGCAAACCGTGTCAGGTGAAGGAGCACTGAGCTAGTTTTGGGCATAACTGAGAGCCGACCTTGATATTGCTGCATGTTTCTTTGCCTTGTATGTGTATATAGTCCATGGGCTGGGGATGTCCCAAGTCACTATTCTCAGGCTAAGCGGATGTGGTGAATGAATTTCTCCCACTAGCACCAACACAGCTGGCATGTTCAAATGGCAGCATCACCTGGAAGTGATGTTTTGCCTTTAGGAGGATGCACTATCTGCCTATAGGAGGACAGCCTCATTTGGATGGTGCGAGACTGAGGCTTTATAGGTTTTTACTGTGGCTTTGATGGGAAAATGCTATTACACACAGACATAACAGTAATTTTATCTACATACTTAAATTTAAAAGGCACGTGTACCCTGAAGCCTTTTTCAAATATTTGAGGCACCTTAGATATAATTTGAAAATTCCCCTATCAAAAATGGCACTCCAAGATAATTGAAGTGCAGGAATGACCTTTGTTATAACTCAACACATGAGACAAATAGAAAGTGAAAACTCTCCTGTCTTGCCAGCAACTTACTCTCTCTCCACAAATAAGCTATTCATAAAATGCTACAGAGAGGGTAAATTGTGTGGCACATATTTCATTTCCTCTGTCTTCAGTATATCTTACCAGACACCCTGCAGCTTCAAATAGATGCATTTTTTTCAGATTAAACACTTCCTAAAAGTAATGGTCCTTGATAGCAAAACTGGAGAATGATTTGCTGCTTGATTAGAGACCAAGCCCATGAAAATAACCCTTTTGATTGATGTACTGTATTACAGTGAGTGATCCTTCCCTGCCTGTCCTTTGCATGACTTGATTTGGCAAATAGCACTAACTGCAGATGGACTAAGACATTCCAGTGAATGGCACATACACTGGAATAAATCCTGTCCCAAAATCATGAGTTCAGCTAAAACATCTAATTGACTAGCTCTTGTACTTTCTATCCTCCTTCTATTTCCTTTGCTTGCATTATTTTCCCTGCAAACTTCTTTATTTTGTAATGAGTTTTAAAGTAGAAAATCTTGATGTACTACTTCTTAGGTAGTATAAGTCCATGGTTTCCGCCTTGAGAGACTTCTGGTGTCTTCCAGGCTCAAAAACAGTGTATCACCCTTCGTTAGTGGCATTCCTGTTAAATGGGGCGTATGGCCCTTGAGAATTCAAAATACAGGCAATTTAAGTAAATCACATTGTTAAATTCTGCCTCACTTTGAATTAAAGATGTGCGCACTTCAAAGGGTCAGACTGGATGCACATCTAATAGCCTAGCAACCTACACAATATTCTTAAAACTACCAGAGTCAGCTGGAAATATTGTGAAATCAAGCTTTCTTTTATGTGATTTCCATAATTTCCTATTTTTATACTGCAGGAAGCTAAGACAACGTATGGACTGGAGGGAAGGAAATCTTTCTCCCATCATTGCTGAAACTCAGTGCCGGTTCAGGTCTACTTCAGTTCTAGAAGTGACTGAAGGAGTCTTTATGTTTTTGTTAACCTTTTTGAAGTGCCCTTATTTAGTGCTGTTAGGTTTCTGACTCTCAGTAAATCCTAGTGAACTTGCTGGAAGCCAGCAGCCTGCAGGACCTGCAAGCAATGACCCCAAATCAAAGTTCCCAGCATTTCCAGGCTCATTCCCATTGAGCCAGGACTCAGCAGTAGCTTGTTGTTATATGCTCATGGAGCTAGGTAAGACTGTGGGGAAAAATGAAAAATAAAGACTCTGCTTCAGGTTTTAAATGCTGAGATGGAATTTCACTTTGGGGTAAAGGAAGACTTTGGGAAGGATTTCCCTCCCCCCTTTTTTTTTTTTTAGCCCTGAAATTGTTTGAACCCAAATCTGTTCCATGTTTTCCACAAACCAAATTCACTTTCTCCTCCCTCCGTTCCAACCAAACATCTTTGCTCTGCTCCATTAAACGAACTGCTTAAATTGCAATTTTCACATGATTCTCATGTGAATCTCCACTGGACTTTTCAAGCAAACTGTATTTTTGAAAGAACACAGGACTTCTCAAAAGCACTGGTCACCTGTATTGAATGATTCCCTGGCCACTGTCTGGTGAGCAAGATTGTGAATTATTTTCCATGCTGTCGGCATACAATGTGTTTGATAACCTAACCTGTGACAATTTTGGAAGCCTAATAAATGGTTCTTCAGTTTTATTTACTGATATTTCACTCAAATATGAATGGAATCTGACCACGGAAATATTAAATTAGCTCTATCATGCCCTTCTCTGTCAGAAGGAGGTGAATTATGAACAATAAATAAGTGCTGAATGAAAGACTCGCAGAGCAATTTGCACTATGCCTGGCTTATTAGAAATGAAGCAATTCCATTTAATCTGTCCCATCCAGGTTCTTCAGGTTCCTAAAACCCTATTAAAGGAAAATGGTTCTTCAGCATGTTGGAATGAATGACATACAAAATGAGTAGGATTGTAAAAGCTCTGAATTTTTCAAGCTCAGGTGTCCTCTTCTCCCTTAGGGCTTTGGGACATACAGACACAGTTAAAATTAAAATACAATATTGCAGGCAAAATTGGAAGACATAAGAACTAAACTATGTGGAACAGCCTTTTGCGGAAAGAAACTGGGAGAAGGAGAAAGGACTGATAAAAAATCACTTCCTTGAGTGGACTGGAGTTAGTAGAAGAATGCAATGAGCTCAAAAAGCTGAAGGACAGGCAAGGCAGAGAACTGTGCATTAGTTCAGAATGAATCTTCAGGCAGAGTGGCCATTATGAGAAGAAATGAGGAATCACAAGAATCAGTCTGGACTGAACACTTTTCATTATAACACACCTCCTGATTCCCAGATCGGGGATGCTTCAGGAATTCCACAGCCCTTCATAACTTCTGCCTACCACTGCAGGAGAGATCAGCCTGGGCTCAGTCTGGCTTGTTTCTTCCTCTGAAGTGACCAGGTCCTCATGAATCCCGAGAGACTCGAGCTCCGCACTGTGTAGCCTCAAGCTCCTCGCTTCCCTTTGTAGCAGCCAGTCAAAAGAGTGCTTGTTTTATCAGATCTGGTTCTGCTGCTCCCACCCATCTTTACACCATATGGCACAAGTATAATTATAGCTTTATACATTATAAAATAAACGATGAAGAAAGAGTGCTGAATTATTGTTTATGTTACGTAGGGATGTCAGTAGGGCAGAATCTGTGCTACTAGAAAAAATGCTGTATTCAGTTTGGCTGTGACCCCAGGTGCCTAGAGACATGCTCTTTCATTAGTGTGACACTCTGGGTTTTTGAGATGCAGACATACCTGCACCTGTCTTACATTGGTCTAGAGCTATTTGTTTTCATGGCCTATTTTACACTGATGTTTCCGTGAGTAGAACTAGAACAGATGAACTCAGTTCCTTCTATACAGTCTGGCACAGCGATTGTACATGAACTGGTAAGGGGCAGTTAGCCCAGAGGAGCGGGCTAGAGGCTAGTGCGAGGCAAAGCACGCAAGACGTGGAGTGTGGTCCTCCTGTGCTCACCACCAACTCTGCCCCTTGGCCAGTTCTCTTCTACTGCTCCATGCCACTTGCTAGTGGCTGTCTCTCTGTTGCAAGTTGTCTCGGTGAACTTTGGAGTTAAGTCTCTGTCTAAAGAGAGACACAACAAGATCAAGTCTTATTTTTCTACAGGAAAAAAAAGTTAGTTCCTTTCAGCTTCTTGGAACATCATGGGATAAATCTTCCCACTTCTGGGTTTATTATCTACTTTTTTAAACCTCTTTTTAATCGATTCTTTTAATCCCCCAAATTTTTGCTTGTAGCCTCTGAGACTATAGAGTAGAAGTGATGAATACACAGCCTTTGTCTGTGCCTTTCAAAAGCCTGAGCTACTTAATTCATCTTAAAATAGAAGTGGTAAAATTTAAACTGGCTCACTAAGAATAATTTATTTTTTTCTATGCAAGTCAAGTTAAGTCAAGAACATAAATGCTAATCACTTTCATGTATATTTCCCTGTTACAACATTAAGCGAGGGTGGAATAAGAGGGGCTTCTCCAATATAAAGAGAATTTTCCGCCAATGATTAACATAAATCAGGAATTCCAATCCCGATGCCTCCCAAGTGAGTCAATTAAAACACTGCAGTGCCTTGGCTTGCTAATGTTGCTTCAGAAGTTGGAGAGAGGGTCTTCTCTTTGTCTTCCAAGTGGAAATTCAAAAAAAAAAAAAAAAAGGCAACCAAAAAACAAAACAAAACTAAAAACTATGTGGTTGCATTGGTTAAGGCAGAGTTCTCAGTAGAGAGTTGAAAACCAGAGATTTAGTCTTTTTGGCCAGCTGACAAGCTAGTTCTTTTCATCTGTACATTGCATTGCACCTAACACACTCAGTGAAACTCCCTTAAAATGTTTCAGCCAACCTCCATGAGTGGCAATGGCAAAATCACATGTGATTCCGATGTGATTCACATGCAATCAACACATTCCTTGCAGGGGGGCTGGTTACTGTTTTCATCTTGACTGCTTCTGTTGAACTTCTGTTATATGATTCAAACCTTCTGTTGGAAATTCAGCACTGACTTTCTAGGCCAAGCCTCGTTCAGCAGAAATATTAAGTTGAGGCTAGTCTCAAATATTTTCAGCTCAACTGTGATGGATAAGTACCAGTGCAAAGGTCTTCACCTCAGGGAGATTTTTATCAGGTTAAAGCTTGAGCTGGTTGAAAATTTGTAGTAAAAGTCTCTCTAAAGTAGAGAGATCCATTATCTTTTGGAGTGTGAATGAAAATAACTTTTAAAATCCTTGAGTCTGATCTCAAAATCTGGACAAATTCAAATGTTTGTTGAATACCGAAGAGAAAGCTGTGTGGAGGTAAGAAATAACTTTGAAACTGAGCCAGGGCTGACTTTGGAGTAATTTTATTCCACATCTAGCTACATACCTCCTAGTTACAAAAAAAGGAAATGTGGCATGCTTACCCCCTTATACATTATCGGACGAATGACCATCAGGAGGTACCCAGGAAATATTTACAAAGCTGGAAGCACTGAATGCTGTGGAAATAATCACTCAAGTAAAAAGAGGGCTTGGACTGCTTTCAAAATATTAACACAATCTTACTCTAAACCAGAGGAACAACCAAAAAAAAAAAAAGAGGAATGAGATAAAATTGGCTCCTTCATATCCACAGCCAGCCAGAACCCTCCAAGCACATTGGCTGCCCTAAAAGCATATTTATTCATCTTTCAGCAGAAAATTAGTAGGCATCAAACTTCATAGGGCAAAGGTGATGTGCAGAGCAGGATCTGCCAAGAGAGTTTAGAATTTGTTTTTAAACTGGAGAAAAAAGAAGTGTGTTTGGTTTAGCATCATGGGTGCTTTTTGAATCATTCAGAAGTTCCTATTTTTAGGTATCTTCAAGTATTTCAGATTTGGAATACTAAAACTTTGTTTATTCTTTTAATGTGAATCATGAGAACAAACTAGCTGGATAAAGAGGTTTTTCTCATGCGACTTGTTTTTCTATCTATGTATGCATGAGTATATTCAGTGGATTATATTTTGGAATGGATGTGATGACTTCATACCCTTTTTAGTTTAGACTTGTAACACTATCTGCAGGAAAACAGGACTATTTTCTGCTCTGGGAAAATGTCTCCTTTTTTTCTGTCGTCTTACACTGGTACAAACAATGCTCACAGGAAGGGAACAAGGACTCTTGTGTTTGTCCATTGTCTGCAGAGTGCTCATTCAGTCAGTCATTATTTGTAATTTTTCTGCTGCCTTTGCTTATCTATTTTTCTTCCTCCCAACTGTAAGTGGAATGTGTTGTGCCCAGGGCAGTGAAGGACTAGCGAGAGTGGGAACTACCAGGTGCAGAGGAGTGGGAGCTGCCAAGACAGCACGAAGGAGACCTGTTGTCCTCCTTGGTCCCGCTATTCTCTTTTGATTTGTGTGTAGTCACGGCGAAAGACATGTATGATGTGACCCACCAACCTGAATCTCTGTAGAAAAATAGCTGTTTCTTGTACTTATTGATAGTCATTTTATTTATAAAGGTCATCAGTGCATCACGTTAAATGTTGACTCCTTGGAGTCAACACGAAAAGACATTTCCAACCAGAAAGTAAGAGTGTATGCTCATAGTACTTCACTAAAGCCTTGAAGCTCAGCCTGCAAGCAGCACGCACAAGCTGCGTTCTCAGAGCAATGATACATGGCTCTGAAATTGTCTGTCACTGTTTTAGTATCACCACAGAGCTGTCTGCCTAAGAGATATGAGTAATGTGGAGTAGAAATGAGAAAAGCAAGGTAAACAAACATAAAGGAGGAAAGAAATGTGTTGCCTAACTCAAAACTGTAGAAAGTGTTATGGATAATATGGCTAGGGAAGGTCTGTAGCAAAATTCCTAGTTCCTGGGCATATGTCATTCATGTGAATGATGCTTAAACAGCAGTTAATATGAGCTATTTCTACCTTAGCAGCATGGGTAGAAACATATTTTCAGCCTGTAAAATGGGTCTTTAACAATAGAGCTATCACATTGCATTAGCAGGGATTTCTACTTTGGAGTCTACAATGCTTCTTGAGTTTTTTCCTTGCAAGCATATTTGCTGTCCCAGCAGAAGACAGAGCCTGTAATATAATAGGTGCATGGCCCTGGTCCACATACAGACTTTTTTGATTTGGCTGTCTTTCCATTTCATCTTCCTGGTGGTAAAACCACTGTAGATAAATAGTAAAACAGGGCAGTTTAGTACTTGGAAGCAGAATTTAGACGGTATTTCTCCACCAGGTAGGAAACCCCTTTTTACTTTCAATGAAATCCAGAGCCAAGCTTGACAATTCTAAGCCTTTTTTTGTATCACCAAGAATTTGGCAGTGCTCACCTGAAAAGCACCGCTCATAGAAGGCATTGATCTATAAACTGCAAGCCTTGCCCTAAATGTTCTCTCTGTGAAGCAATGAAGCCCTGCAAATTCTGGTATCAAATAATCCTTCTATCCACTAGAAATTAAAGGCAGTATTTTGCTTGCGGCTGTTGTACTGTGCATGTTGCTTTTAAAAGGCACAGAAAAGTTAGATCAAAGAATATGTAAAAAATTTAAATTCATGTTACTTCAAAAACAGAGTGCAGAAGTGCCCCAGTTATGATTATCTTTTGTCTTGCAATGTGCTTTCTTTTGTATCTGTTCTACATCTCTCTTCCCACATAAGGCTGCTCTTCCCCCTCCCGCTTCCTTTGCGATGTAATTTAATAAATTGTTTGAGCAAATGTGCTGTGTAAATTGACTTCTACTAATCCAGGAGTGCCATTGGTGGGGAGAGGTGGTGAGAATTAGCATATGAGAAGTAAAACACCTTAACTGAATAGGCGTTTCTCTAATTCCCGACCATTTACTTTTTGGTGTTTTGAAACTGAGATTGTGCTTTGTCTTTCACTAAAGAGAATCTTTTTGTTTGAAAGTGAAATTGGTTTACTTTGTAGGATGAGGCTTATTAATTGTTATAATCAAGAACCAGCAATATGCATCTCCTAAGAAACCATAATTTCTCAACTAGGCCATCATATGAGCAATTGTTTTTTTAAGTATTATTATTAAATGAATAAGTTTGTGCAAGGAATGCACAGACTGTGAGATAATATATTTTTTCAGCAGAGTCTAGGCCCTCTTTTTCAGATATGAAATTTATCTCCTGGTATTTCACCACCAGGGTTTTATGAGTGCGAGTTTTATGGATTACAAGTACATTGTATCCCCTCAAGGTATGAGTTAAAATTTTTGTGATTTGTCAAATTACATTGATACTTAAAAAAAAAATGTATTTGGAAAACCAGATTCAAATAAAGGAATTTTCAGAATCAAGAAATTGATTTATATATGCTATGTATTTTTTTTTTACAAATTAGAAATAGCTTTACACATTTGTGACAGTCAAATGCTACTCCGATTGCAACTGCAAGGGTTTTGAAGCATAATTTATGAGCAAATATGAAACTAGACCTTATGGATCAACTTCCCCTTTTTAAGATTAATCTAGCAGAGACCTGCAATCTTGCAATCCTGGCTGAAGCAGATCTCCCGGTGACTTAATGGAAACTTTTCTTAACAACCGACCAACCAACTAAAGGTATAGGAAGCCCATGAACTCTCATGGGCAGTCTAGACAAAGCAATATCATCACGGGCCTCTATTAATACCTGTTAGCAAGGAAGGGCTGATGGATGGGGTTGCACTGAAGCCTCCTATTGATTTTCTCAGGACTTCAATGCTCCAGGAGCTGGGGCTTTTAGAAAAGCGGAAAACCTGGAGACTCCAGTAGATTTATGTGACTTGGCAGTAAGAGGGGCAGGGTAGGCATGTGAGTAATAATTTGCACGATCAGTCTCCTCATTTATTAATCTTTTCAGATGTTTCTGAGCAAAATGCATGTTGTGCAAATCTGTTTCTAGATAGATCAAGAGACATGGAGGCTTGGCATGTGGTCAAATTACATCATCTTAGCGAGCGGTTGCCCTTCCCTGATGCTTAAGCTAATGCATTTTACCTCAGGAGTGGATGGGCTGAAAGCAGATGCAGGGAGCATTAGGGCAGCTCAGTTTGCCCACATTAACTTGTTAACACCAGACCCTGACCACATGGGTCATGGCTGTACCCAAGGAACCAAGAGCCGCAGACTGTCTGAAGCATTCACCTAGGGCATCAGCCACTTGAGAAAGGGAAGGCAAAATAGTCCTTGGGACAGCAAGTTGGGGAAGTGATTGTTGGTTCAAAAAGAGTAGTAGCACTTGCACACCTCCTTTTAAATAAAACTGGTGCTCAGTTTCACAAATAGGGTTCATAAATGAAATCTAGGACTGAAAGTCTATGCCCAGGTTCTACAAACATTATTAAATTATTGCTGGGTATTCAGAGACACAGGTCTCTGAAATGGAAATCTGTTTTTATTAAAGTTTGCAAATTGAAAGAAGGAGAAATACTGCCTTTTTTAATATTGATTTCTAAATGAATAATTTCACAAGGGATGCTTCATAGAATAAAGCATGGAGTTTGATTTTCAACTGACAGTACAAGTTTGAAAGTCTGCTGTGTATTGGCTGTTTATCTCATTTTGTGAGGTGGAAATATAATCTCATGCAATATTTAAGGAACGTGAAACCCCTGCACAGTGGGGCTAGTCCCTCAGTGGCAGCAAAAGACATACCTGTGACAGACCAGAAAGAGAGCATGTTTGCAGATTTGATACTCCTTCTCGGAGGCAGGGGCATCCATGACTATACCAGTTCCATAGTTCAGGCCTTGCAAGTCCGTGGATGCCAATGGCTTGTGTCCGGCCAAAAGGCAGAGCATCAGACCTGTACAAGTTAGAGTGTCCATCTATAAACCTGAAACCTGTCCTGGGGGGACCTAGGAAGAATTAATTGCAGGATGAACAAGAGCAGCCCAGTCTCAATTCCAGCAGGAAATAGGGGCGATGCTGATTTCTGCCAGCAGCGGAGCTCACACTACAGGATTGCACCCTTTCTGATGCATGAAGGGGCTGGTGGGTATCTCCTGCTAATGCCAATTATAATTACATGGTGTTTATTGAGCAAGTGGCTTCTTTCTGTTGCTTAGATTGTTAGCTTAATGAGATCAGACAAGATCTAATGAAAGCCGACGAGTACGTAACGTGTTTGTAGTAGTTAAACTGCTCTGCCCGGGGATTTTCTGAGACAGTGCCGTGGCATGCTCTAATAGCTCACTCACAGTCATATTGTCCTGTTCCCACAGGTGCTTTCCTGGGAAGTCGTCGTATTGTCAGTGCCGTTATTTTCTCTCGTATTGAGCTCAGCAATTTGTTGTCAGGCTGATTTAAGGAGCCGTTCAACATGTACATGATCAAATGAAGGCTTCCTTTTAATAAACGGTGAACTGTGGCTTCATCATCAAGCTGAAGTGCAATTTGTGATTGATTCCTGACAAATCCGTCAGCATAAGCCAGCTAGATGCTAACGTCATGAAAGATCGCTAAAGGAGAGTTGCCTCCCGGGGCTGCTTAGCTAAAAAAGGGTTAGTAGCCAACTGACAACTGTCCATCAAGCACATAATGATGTGAAAAATTCAATGAAAACTTGTATGGCTAATGACAGTAAAAGTGCTAGATACACTGCTGATCTGTGGGAGAGGCAGAAGCCTGCAGCCAAGGAAAGGGGCCAGTCAGGTAGCATGAGAAATGCCCAAAAGCTCCTGGATAATTGAGCCACCTTGGATAATTTGCTGGCCGCTTTGTTGGAAATGAGAAGGAGAACCACTTATATGTGGAGCATCCTGTGGACTTTTTAGGTAGTCTTCAAAGTACAGTTCAAGGCTTGGTTTCTTCAGACATTATTCATCATTCAGATCTGTGAAAGGTTAACTTGAGTTACTACATTTTTAGGGGGCACTGCTAAGGTTCAAAGTCAAAGACCATTAGAGTCTATGACCTGATGTGATTAGAATTCATAAGCAATTAAAACTAAGTGCAGGAAGTGAATTTTAAACTTATTATGTATTTATTCTTCAGGGGTGAAATCTGTACTTGTGTTATGCCAGCCAAAGAATTATACTCCATTTTGACCTTTATAGAAAGAGATTGGGGAACCGATAGGTCCCGTGTGTGCTTAAAATCCTCTTGCAGAGCTTCATTCCAATATACAGAAGATATTGCAGGAAAGTGGAGTCTTCTATGCCCTGCAAAGGAGTCAGTACAGCTTAATTAACCGTAGATTCTCATTTCTCAAACCACTGAGTATCCAGTTGTCTCTATGCCTGCCCCTCTACAGATGTTGCATATGCCATGTACACAGAATATACGTTAATGTTTGCAATCCTATTGAGTGCCCCCATCCTTTATGTGGTTGATAGGCAGTTGTTGTTAGCACTAAGACTGGTGTGGAGATAAAGCTTTCAGTTTGGCATAAACCTTGTGCTGACCTTCCTCAGTGCATTTCACCATCAAGGGAAGACTCTTTTCAGGAGATTTCATACTACTGCAAAGATGAATGTTGAGGAAGGGGAAACAGGATGTGAATCATTTTGGAATTCACAATATACAAAATCTTTTATTCTCACTTTGAATGTGCAATCTTTCTTTTTTTTTTTTTTTTTCCAATGGTATTTTTGCCAGAATACTTTTGCAGAGCAGAAGACTGGAACTCTTCAAAGCCACTGTGCCAAGTGTCTCTTCTCCCTCCTGTTTCAAAATAAATCATTCTCTTGGTGGTAATGAGTAATACAGAAAAATGCAGGCAGCGAGAATTTTGCCAGCGAGAGAGAGATTTGCAGTGCTGTGCTTTGGCTTGCATGCAAAGTTCTATTTAATGACACTGCCACAGAAGGAGTATTATATTATCTGTCCCACTGCTCAAGTCGTCAGTCTCGGTATTGTGTAAGCACACTACTTTTTACATTTATAAGAGGGAAGTGATTCCAGAGAGATTCCCATTCCAGCTACAAAACTCAACAGACCTCGACTGTTTCATTACCTCACTGTGCTGGGGCAAATCCTGCCTGTGCAGCTGCGAAGGGTCCCTGCCAGCAGCCGGGGCAGGTCCAGCTGCACTGCTGAGGAGCACGCTGTGATCACTGCCCATGGCTCTCACGTCCCCTCTCCCATCACACCAACATCACGGGAGCTGTGGCAGTCTGCAGACCACAGCAGGACCACAGCTGCTCTTCAGCATCCTCGACAGAGGCAACGGGGAAAGGAGCTACGTGCTGTGGGAGAACGGCAGGTCCTCTCCTCTTTGAGGAGGAGGGATATAGAGGAGCTCTAAACTCAGCCTGGATCAGCTAACCTGCCATTGCAAACGCAGTGATGCACATCTTTCATGTGGAATTGCTGCACCAGCTGCGTCCTACCCTACCCTATGCATCCAGAGCCGCTCAGAAGTTCTGGATGTACTGCTTATTCTTACCCCCCTGCTTGCTGAACCCTAATTTTTATTAGTTAAAAATATTTCTTTTCCTACTATATTTTTCTTTCTTTTTCTTCTTTTTCTTTTTCTTTTTCTTTTTCTTTTTCTTTTTCTTTTTCTTTTTCTTTTTCTTTTTCTTTTTCTTTTTCTTTTTCTTTTTCTTTTTCTT
>VZSV01000163.1:78739-129095 GCA_013398735.1 Nothocercus julius | reverse complement strand
TTTTTTTTTTTTTTTTTTTTTTTTTTTTTCCAAGGAGGAGGTTAGGAAATTTCTTTTCCTATTTAGTTACTTAGGTTATTTTTGATATTCACAGATAATGTAAATGCGCTTTTGCTTTTGAGCTTCGCAGTCTGCTAGTGTTATGTCTTTCAACAAAATAAGCTCTACCTTGCTGCCTGAATAAAAAGTTTCTGACAATTGTCACCACCCTGAAGTTGCTTAAAAGTTCTAGGATTCATTTGGGTAAAATAAGCTGAATTTAAAATCGTAATAATACGTATAACCAAGGGTGTGTATAGGGACTCTGCTTATGTCCTTGCATGTCTCACCACAATTCCCAGACCCCCATCTGAGGAATATACAAGGTCATGTAACTGTGTTCCCACCAGGCTGTCACTGCTGAGATAACAAAATGGCATTGTGCTTTATTTTTATGGTGCAGAAATATGCCTGCTGGAAGCTAAAGAGACACTGCCGGTTAGGGTCACTCTCTTGGCATTTTATGAATGGCTGTGTAACAACCATTCATTCACAAAGGTCAGCTTAAACCTGGCCCGAATTCCGGCCAGGAACATAGATGGAAGAGCCCATATCCTGTTACCAGTCTCCTGAGCTACTTAATCCCCCGAGCTGAAAGCTGACCTGCAACAGGTGCAGTTTCAGCAATTTCCAAGAGTCAAAGATGTCCAGACGTGCTGTAATCAACATATAGGGCCAGTTTCTCAGCTGGTGTAAGTTGCCACCATTCTATTGACATCATCACCATTATACCTATTAACGCCATAAATAGGATCAGTTCAGAATTTTTTAATTTGCCATGGCTCATGTTTCGCATGACACTCTTGCAGATTTTGGGGTGAAGAGGCCTTTTGTTAATATATTCTGAAATATCTTGGTGCCTGATGTGCTACAAGGACAACGGGTCTCCAGTCTAACTTTCTCTGGGCTGCCTTTACGCCAGAGGCTTATGGCTGCTTTACATGCTCTCAGCAGATAACAAGGCCTGGGGGTTTAGGGGCATCCTTACCTTTGGAGACAGTTGCCGCGTGGTTGTCAGTCCAGCGTCTATTCCAGCAAGCAATGTGCTCTTTCCCGGGACGCTTGCTTGAGACTGAAGCCTGCTCAAGACAAGATACAGGCCTAGTTGTCTCCCTAGCCCACCTGGGCTCTTATTTCCAGTGTCGTTATGTTGGGGTTTTTCTTTCTGCAGGAGGTGAGTACACCTTTCTGCTTTACTAAGAAAGATAAAACCCTTAAAAGAGAGGTCTGTCACAGGAAAGAAGGCAGCGTCATGCATGAGGAAAGTGTCATTTATATTACTGGTCTTCTGATTAGCATAAATGATGGTAGTTGCACTTGATTTTTGAAGGCTTTCATTTGGGGTTCAGGGTTTCTTTGGCAATGTGGCTTTCTTTGGCATTTCAGCTGCGTTGTCTGGCATGTCTGAGATTTGTGATGGGTTTTGATGATGCTAAAGCTGGCGTAGCTTTTCTGCTGGTGGAGTATTTGAGCAGACAGGTTTATACAATTCCAAAGAACTACATCAGACTGCAGCAGAGCTTGATTTAAAGATAACTCAGAGAAGGGGGAGTATTATGAGAGAAGAGAGAAGAATACATATAAAATAAATTCAACCACTATATTAGATGCCTTCCTCACTTTGCTGCTTTTTCACACTCTTGCATCTGTGGCATCACCTAAATAAAAGGCAGGAATCCTAAATCAAAGCAAATATTTTCACTGTCGCTTTTGACATCATTTGATGTTTCCATAGATGGACTGGCAAATCAGGTAGGTTGTAACATTCTGTCTCCCCGACAGTGCTGCCTTTAAAGTTACTGCAACTGTTGAAGCTGGGTATGCTGTGCAGGCAGACACAACTGACAGGCAAAGGCTGCATGGGAAGGAAGGGGACTCTATTCTACTCAATTACGATCATGCTGAAACGTACACAGTGAATTTGCTGAATGCTGTAGCTTGTGAAATGAAATATCACTTTCATATTAACTTCCCTTGGTGTCTCAGATACCATCTAGACCATCAGTGAAAATTGGGACCATGCCATTGCATGATTTCCAGTGCAAATGGGAGCTTTTTGGTTGTTAGTTTGTGTCTCAGCTCATAGTGAACATAAGCTTACTGGCTTTTATTTAGGAGTAACGTCACTGTCTACCATGGATTCTCTTCAGTGAAGTTTTAGTCATACCCTTTCTTGGTTGGTTCAGGGACAGTTTTCCGATTTTCTCTGATTCACAGCAAGTGAACTTTATCTTTTTGTTCAGAAAATTCCCAAATGATCTGACATAAATACCTCACTCCTGCCACTATCTGCCCCAAAAGGCTTGTGCGCCAGAAAAAGAACTGGAGTTGGCTGAAAAGTCATTTCCTGATTTGCAGTTGTTCCAGATTTACTCAGCTACCAGATGCCCCCACAAAGAACCTTGTTCCTGGTGGGATGGGAGCACACTTACTAGGGCTTTTTTTTTTTTTTTTTTCTTTTTTCTTTTATGGACTTCAGTCTGCAAGGCGTTGAACCTTAATACCTGGAGAAGTTGTCCATGAATTCTGACTTTTGTCTTCTGGGATGATGTGGCATCCGTACCTTCCACATGCCAGAGTGGACCTCTTTTGAGCCTTAAACCATAGTGAGGGCCCATAGTCATGGAGCCATAGGGTGCAAGGGTATGAAGGGTGGGGCCCAGGATGCTTTTCTTCTCACACCTAAAGTTAAGATGTAGAAGTATTTTGCTTCACTTGCCTGTATGGTCTGGAAGTTTCCAAGGTCCATAGATGCAGGAATATGCATACAGACAGGTCACTAGCCTGGCTCAGGGCACGTAGCACCAACACATGAGTCTAATCATAGACTAATCATAGCGTCATTATGGTTGGAAAACACCTTCAAGAACATTAAGTCCAATTGTAAATCCATCACCACCGTGCTTGTTAAAGCATGTCCGTAAGTGCTCATCTGCACATTTCTTGAACACTTGATGTTCTGTGTCACTGTGATGCAGAGACAAGGTGAATTCTTCATTTCTCTTCCCAAATTTTGTGAGGGGCCTTCTCCTCCAGTGTTCTCAGGAGTGTTCTGAAAGGGAGATACCCTCACTATTATCCAGACACCTAAGCAAAAGAGGTTTCTAGCCACTTGAGTAATAGCATAGCGCTTGCTTACCTTGAGAGACCTAACCCACTCTCCCAGTAGAGTTGTCGTGCCACCGGAACGGATGATACACATTAAAGGTTACACACTCCTGGTGAAGCTGGGCTACAGTCAGCCATATGCAAGATTATTGGGGTCAAAAGTAGAATGCATGGAAGTATTTAGAGTCTGTAGACTTGGTTGGCCTCGCCATAGCAGTTCATCCCACTAGGCCATTGGATGAACCACTCCTTTTTCTTGTATGCTTTTTGGTCCCATGAATCATATACTTGGCCTGAGACCTGTAACTTTTCAATAGGAAGGATAAGTGTTGCCTTCCTCTAACTGCACTGTAGCTCATTCTCTGGAAAGGAGGTATTCTGGAAAGTCTGAACCCCATCAGGTTCAGAAGAGATTTGAAATATAGCAGCCTAATTTGGGGGGCTTTCTTTTAGCTTCTAGGCAACTAAATAATAAGATGGGCCCTGCAAAAAGACATTTAATGTGCAGCCTTAGGACAAGTGACTGGTTTAGACACATTCATTGCAGAAGTAGTGTGCCCATGGTAAGGAAACTCAAGCCTGAAATGCTGAAATGATTAATTAATGTGACATTGCAGTGTTAACAGTATTTGCAATAGCTGATGTACTTTTGGTTTTATGAATTTTTGTGGTCATGTAATATGTAATATTTTTTTCCTCTCATTTTGATTTAAATTAAACTTTTTAAACATTGTTCAGAGAAAAGGTTTAGGAGGCGAATCCTAAAACGCTGCATGCCAGAAAGAAAAAAAAAAAGTAATTATTTTTTACATCTCAAGATTTTTTTCAGCTTGCATTTTTTTTGTTGTTTAGGCTTTTTTGTTTGTTTGCTTGTTTTTTTATTGCTTGGGTTTTGTGATGCCACAAGTGCTGAAAAAAACCCTGCTGAAAAAAAACCTTGTGCTGAAAAAAACCCTGCACAGATGATTGAACTAATCTTGAATGATGTGATAAGTTTGCTGTTAAGGTTATAGTGCCTGTTACCATACGCATCTGCAGATGCAGCTCATACCTGAACTGCTGTGCCCTGTTTCTGTTTGCAACAAGAAGTGTTGCAGAACCTGTGGAGTTGTCATTTCCAGCACAACTACACGAAGGAGGAGTTTGGTGTAGTGATCTCAGTGAGGCTGCATAGTGTCAGTCATTTGAGCAATTGGCCCCTGGTCTTATCCTTAGCACATACTTAACACATCTTGCCAAATTATGTGGTTGCTTAGTAATGTGAACAAATATCCCCTAGAGATTCAATAACCAAACTCATTATCACTTGTCATGTAGGCCAGGAACTGAATCCAGATCTCCAGGAGTGAATGATTGGTGTGTTAACCTAGTCTCCTATTGCTAAAATAGCAGAATGAATATGTGCAGAGTCAGCTCCACACAGTGGGTAAAAATATGCCCTTAGTAAAAGCACGGAGAAGATCTATTAAAAAAATGATTCTCATTGCATAGATTGCATTATCTGAAATAAGAAGAGGAGTGTTTAGCATTTGTTAGTGTTTGGAATAAAGATATAAACAAACATCAATTTTTTATTATTATTATTTATCAGTGATCTTGCTAACTAAACAACATAACTTTCCTGGTTAAGTGTTACAGAGGAATAGACTGTTATATCTATTATCTTATCCATTTTAGTGGGCAACTAGATCACTTTGAAAATGGGATGTTATTTTCATTGTCATTTGTGGCTGCTTTGAGGTGAGTCTCCAGCATAGAGCTGCAGCTCTGCAGCTCCGGCATACAGCTCCAGCAAACACTGGAGCAGCTCGTTCCCCTGATCAGAAACACTCCATACTGCATGGACATGACCAGCTACTCTGGAACTAGCTAGATTGTGCACAGCGTAAATACATGATATGAAATTTGCACAAAATACTCTGCTTTGTTTCATGCTCATCAGCAGGTTCCTTCTGGTTCATGAGGAAAATGCAGCGAGTCAGCCAGTTTGCTTAACAATGATTTTGGCAATGAATCCAGTATTTGTAGCTCTGTGAACTGAATACATATGCTGTTGGCTATAAAGATACCACATTTTTCTCTCATAAGCAATCCCAGCTGCATATATGTTTTTTCAACCTTTTTTTTTTTTATTATTATTATGGAGTAAACTTCAGACCAGCTGCTCAGCGTACAAATGCAAGTTGTTTTAATTTATGTAGATAATGTATGCATATCTGACATTGTGTGTGAGTGCATGTGCACACATAGTGATGGGAGTTCAGAAGCGATGCAGAGATTGATAATTTGCCTGAACAAGGTCAATATTCGCAAACATGGAAGCAAACATCTTAAGCTGCTGTTGCCATCTCTTGTAATATCTGCTGAAGGGTAGCATGGGCTTGATCTCCTTTAAACAGCATTGCCAGACACTTCCTCTGGACATCATTATCACAGAGTAGTTATTTTCTAGCATTTGGTCTGCAAGACCTTTCCACTGTCATCAGCACTTTTTAAGGTCTACTGAAACTAAATTGTAGCAAGTGTGCAAACTTTCTGTGCACTTTTCCTGTTAATAACCCAACAACAGTTATAATGGAAACAGAACTGAGGGAAAGTGTCATGTTCTTGGAACAATGTTTGGAAATGGGTTTGATTTGCTTGATCCTCTTTTTTATTTTTATTTTTCCCTCATTCAAGAAAAGGAAAATTTGCATTTTTCAACTATTGAACATGTCATTTCTCTTTCCTACCTGTGTGAGAAGAGACTGATCTGGTAGCTACAGGATCTCGCTAACTGAACAACAATCCGATATATGTGGGGTTTTTGTTTGTTTGTTGGTTTGTTTTGTTTTTTAATAGCTATCAGGTTTTTGCAGGGATAATAACATGCGGCAGTATGACTTGCTAGACATTTGTTACTTAGGTATTCCCAAGAGGTTTATAAAATGGCTGTTATACTGTTTGCATCATATTTACATTGTCTTAATCTTATGCTGCAGCTTTTCTGAAATAGCTGATGGGATTTTTTTCACTGTCTCAGTACATCACTCAGCTGTAGTAGGGACGTGTTTTGGACATTGTACATCTAGAGCCAGGACACCAGTCAGGGTGCATTGGGACTCACAGCTTTACCACAGGTCTGGTTAGTGCAGTTTCCCCTTGTGCTCCAGGTTACACGTGTCTGTAGAACTGTGGTTTCTGGTCATTCCTGCATGGTGCTGAGCTTGGGAGAGGGTTTTGGGAGGTATTTTGTTGCCTGGCGTGAACTGGAGCATATGGAATATATGGCAAAGTTTCTTGTAACTGCAGAGGGCTAGACTGAGCGATCTGGAGGGAGTCCAGTCTTAAGCATCTGTCCAACATTTCTTGATTTTTCTCCTTCCTCCCCAGATTCTTGATTTGCTCATACTTGGTTTGTTCCAGGCCATGCTGTAAAGGGATTGCAGCTGAGTTGTTGTTGTGCTTTGATGGACCTAGGTATATTTTCTTAGCACAGTCATATTATTTTGACTTCTGGCTCCACTGAAACCTTCAACCAGGGTGTGGACAACTCCTCTGTTGAGATTCTGGGCTCGGAAAAGAAAGGCCTGGGATAATATGGAAATGAAATTCCCTTCCTTTGAAATTCAGCTAAGCAATTCCCATCTGATCTAGCTAGGAATCCAGAGCTCATGCTTTGGCTTGGAGCTATCACTTAACTGTCACAGTGAAGCTGTTGTGTCAGAGTCGGGCGGGCCGATATAGCCCCAGTGCCGCTGAAGGGAGGTTCGGGTCCCTGTGCGAGCCCTCCCGTCAGGTGTGCACCAAGGAGGACGGCTCCAGCAGAGGCCACTTGACCACGCTGCCCCAATTGCTTACTGCTCTTTTGCAGAACATGCAGGGCAAACCTCTATTCTTGAGAAATACGCAGAGGTCCCATGGCACATGTAACTATGAATAGCTTTTTGGAGGCGTTATGATAGCATAATTAGACATAATGAGCATGGAAACAAAGCTTAATTGGTTTTGATGTCGTGGAAATTCAGGATGTAGTCTTTTCCACAATACATTTTTTTTTTTTTTTAGAGCAACTTTTAACTCCATACTTAACCCCAGAAGTTCAACACTGTCACGTGTTTTGCAGGTGTCTGGCTCCCATACTACAATGCACTGTCCTAAATGGTCACCTAAGCTTAAAAGGCAGTAAAAGGAGTTAGCCGCACTGCAGGCAGGGATCCCGAGGTATTCGCCCATGGAAGCAGGGGACAGCTAAATCTAAATGTCAGTGTGCTGAATTTGCTTCCAGGGAACTTTTGAGGAGTATGTCTTACTTTTGCCCCTCTCAGGTCATGAAGTGTCTTCTTCCTTTGGAGATATATGCCCTAATCCTTTTCCTGAAGTTAGATGCCTAAAATCTCTCTTTGAGAAGTGAAATACTCTTCAGTTCTGTGACATAGCTGGAGGAGAAGCCAGTGGTTATCTTTCATACAATATCCCAGTGATTATAGCATTAGTCTGGGATAGAAGCAAAGGAATTCAATTCTATACTGAAGGGATTCAAAATCATGCAGAAGATGAAGAAGTAATAAAAATGTTTTGTTTTGTTGCTAAGTCTTTTTCTATTGCTAGTATGCAGTATGTTTAATTGTAAGGCATTTATTTATCAGCAGTGAAAGCTATTTCAGTGGAATGTTTATTCCACCAAATTAGACAGCTACCTTCTTAAATCTAAAAAAGAAATGCCCAGGCATCCCCTTGATACCATTTTGAATTATGTATAACATGTAGCATTTTACAAGACACTCTAAAAGCAAATGCATCCAATATTTTAGAAGTTATTCAGTGTAAAAAAAAATGCATGCAATGCAGTACTGGATCACTATCCGTCACTATCATAAGATTTCCCCTGGTGTCACTAGCTATAGTACTTGACTGCGATATCACAACAGTGACAATCAGGAATACTTTCATTATGGTCAGCGGGGGAGCTCTTGATTTATTTACATTCATGCAAGCAAAGTTGGAAGCAGGTCCTGGAAATTGCTAAGGTCATTGCATCTTGTGAATAGTAGCTGCAGTTTTCAGAATTACTGTACAGCTTTGCAAGACAGAGTTTTATGAGCTGGCTTTATATTCATAGCATTTATATGTGGAATACCTTCCCTTTTGATCTTCACAGCCCCATTTTTCCCTACAGAGAAATATTAGTCTCCTTGTGCAGCTGTGTTGATGTCAGACACAGGTGCTGATGATGCTAAGGTGCAACTGGGGTAAAATTTCCATGCTGGCTGCCTCCCCAGGGTATTTGGGTCATATGATTTCTGACGGTAAATCTGAGCAATATCTCAAAAGCTTGTTCCCGAAGTCAGAGAGTTATGTGCAGGAATGAAATATTCACCCCCCAAATAAGGTGAGTCCAGGCAGCTAGGAAGGAGGGAGATGGCCAGGAGGAGAAAGCTGGAGGAATAGAGATGAGATTCACCCACTCCAGCCCTTTCCTGCTTTCCTGAGCATCAGGCACCCCCAGAGAGATGCCCTCTCCAGCCACACAGGCTTTATCTGGACCACAGGTGAAGGGAAGACACCAGTGCATGTTGGACATGCTGGGTTCGTGGTTTCTCCCATATCCCCACTTGGGACTGCGCTGGTGAGCTGAGGACGTCTATAGCATTGGCCATGCTGTGTGGCAACACAGACCACAGGCAATAGAGGCAATAGATGTCACATATGTGAATATGTCAAGACACTCAGACATATATGACTGAGAGGGCAACAAGTCCTTTGATGAACTTCACCCTGGAGCAGAAAGACAGTCCTAGAATCAAGCAAGCTGGCTGTAGCAACAGCGACCTGCATAACTCACTGGACCTCTGTGCTGCTACATAATCACTCATATACATTCCTGCTGATTATGGACACCTCCCACACTTCTGCTTTTTTATGGTTGTTGGTCTAGGCTTTATTGTTCTGCTATACGTTATTAGCCCCAGCACTTGACACTGGGTAGTATATGCTCCAGGTTATCCAGAAATTTAAGCACTTTGGTCATTAATGTCGGTGTCTATGTCAGAGGTCTAGTAACATCCTAGTCGTTTTTCCTCCCCCCTCTTTTCTAAGGACATTTTTTCACCCAGATCAACCACAAGTGATTATCCAGTCTAAATCCAGATTCTGTTATGTGAGGTAGAGATGATTCTTTTGACTGTCACTGAAATGCATGTAATGATAACAGTCATGCAGAGGAGTGAAACAGCGCAAGCATCCTCTGTGTGTCCCTCTAATTAGAAACCATGCAGAGTTCGAAATCCGAGGCTCTTCCAAACATGTGTAGTATTCATTTTAATCATTGAGCAGAGTGCAGGAAAAAGTATCAATTAAATTTAGCATGAAAGAAACCCCTGGGAGTGGGTGCAGGAAATGATTTTTTTTATTATTGTTGTTATTATTATGCTGCACAGGGACAGCACTTTGAAAGTATTAACCTGAAAAGGCACCAAGGAGCCCCATAATATGTCAGCAGCACTCAAAGTGATAGGAGATCCTTAAGGCATAACTTTGACCCATATTCTATAGATAATCAACTTTCCTCTCCCTGAAGAGGATTCAGGGGAATGACATAAAAGCGTGATTTGCATTCTGAAGGCTTGCGCCTTCCTTGATGTTTTCCTCATCTGCTCTAACTGCAGTTGCTTTCTAACATCAAAACGCAATAGGATCTGCTCCATCTCGGGGAAAAGCTGAACTGTTCTTAATGGGAGCCTATCGCAGCGGGGGGCTACGGAGGAGGCGATGGTTTGAAATGCAAGAGCGTGAGATGCTCTTTGCCCTCCGTGGTCCTCCCGGGTGGTCGGAGGTGCAGGTCCGCGGAGCAGCGTGCTGCCACCTTGAGCTGCCGAGCGCTTATCAAAGCCCGAGCTGATTAAAGAGCTCCGGGCAGAAGGCTGGCTAATGTGTGCGTGTGAGAATGTGCCAATCCGTACTGTCAGCAGGATTTACCGGATGTTTTAATGCTACTAATCATGGCAAACCAGCAGAAAATAATCTCTCTTAAATTCCTGGCAAGTGGCTTGGCTTGTTCATTCTTCAGATGACAAGAGCAAGGAGAGATCTGATGCGTTCTCGCTTGAGAAATTCCCTAGCAGTGAAGGGACCATGAGGCTGCTCCTATGACGCAGATGTGGATGAGCTAACTGCTCTCGCACGGGCATCTTGAGCCAAGAATATTTCAGCATTAGCATCACTAATGCAGTTTCTTCTTGCTAGCCTGTCTTGCTAGTCTTCTTGCTAGTCTTTCCCAGCACAAAACCCACCTTTGCTATTTTCACATGTAAAGGTGGAGAAATCCAGTTTTGTGTAACTGGATTTTTGTGGGCTGCTGATAGGAGCACACAGCTGGAAAAGAAGATTCAGTTGTAAATACTCTCTAGTGACATGAGAATTTATTCACCTCTTGAAGTTTACAACTGAGCTACTGAGTAAACACATTATTTAGCTGAGGTGTATTTGTCAAATGCCCTGTCAGTTCAGTGAGGGCACTGCTCAGTTAATGCAGAGTTGATGAAACTGCTAATGCCACTTCAGGAAGTTCTCCTAGAATAAGTTGTTATAAAGCTGCCTTATGAAAACTTCAGACAAGAGGAAAGCAAAAGATTGCCCTGATTGCTCCCCCATAAATCCATTGCTTCCATTACACCTTGCAATACTTGGGCACCCTCAGAGACTCTTTTGCTCCTTGTCAAATACAGATTTCAAGTAGAGAAGAATGATCCTAAAACAGTGTTTGCACAACATTCACTTCACTATTTCATCTCAGCAAGATAAACATTTGTTGTTGGTTTTGTTTTTGTTTGTGTGTGTGTGTATTTGAGGCTTTGTTTTGAGTTTTTCTGCCAACGGACTCACTTCTGCTCTTAAAATCTGTTTGGATGCTGGAGCCTGTGAACTGAGGCTGACGAGGTGGCTTGAGATGTCTTTTTCTTGATCTCCAGGGCTTGAAATGACAGGAGAAGCTTTTGAGTGACCTTTAAGTAATTTTTTACATGGAGGAAAGAGAGCAGCAAGATTTTCCTTGTGTGCCTTCACTTGTTCAAGAAAACAAGATCTCTTCTCCACTCATAATAATCCTGGTAAGATTCCTCGGAGTGGGGCTCCCTCTGTTGAGCTGTGGGAGTTCTGCCAGACACTAAAGATGCTCCGAACTGCAACTGCTTGCTCCATTTTTCTGTGCAGGTTCATCTCCAGGTCTTTCCTTCCCACAGCCCAGCTGAGATGCAGGGAAAGTTGCAAGGAAAAATGCCTGGGAAAGCAAGGGTGTCTTTGGGGGACAACATGCCTGGTGTCCATCGGAGAGAAATGAAGCTCTGGGGGGCTCTAGCAGACCTGGCCCACGACGTCTTCATGTTGGGAGGTGGGACTCTGCCCAGCAGGGTTGCTTCTAGGGAAACATTTGAGTCACAAGGCAAGGAGCCAAGGAGGAAGACATGGACAGGCTGGAAAGCCAACCTAGCATATCAGGCTGGGTGGCAGAGTGACAAAGGCACTGCTGGAAAATGTAATGCTTTGTCAACTTCTGCAAGGAGCAATCAAATAAAGCCAGTTAGAACAGAGATTTGTGCTACAGGCTTTTATGCAACACTTTCAGCATTTTCTCCTGAATGTTCATTTTTCTTGTGCTGACCTACATCATAAAGAATTGTGAGGCTATAATGCTGCCTTTGTGAGGTGAAGGAGCCTGAAAAGAACTTAAGACTCCAAAAATTGTTCAGTGGACTAGCTTTTAGTTCACTTCACCACCAAAAACAACAACAAAAGAACAAACTAGCAAGGGTTGTATTCTGGCAGGGAGCTAGGAAAAGTGAGCTGTGGTCCAAACTGAAACGGTATCATCTGGAGAGTAACCAGAGTGAGATTTCATGTTTATTTAAAGGATTTAAGGCACACTTTGAATGGAGAATACAAGGCAACCTTAAATATATAACTGCTATAGTGCCTGTAGTATAAGGTTTTGTTTGGTGTTTTGTTGTAGCCTCAAGGGAGCTTCTGTTTGTTTTATAGTATGTCTCAGTATTTGATGTGCTGGCAGGATATATTTGCTGTCCTTTCTGTTTGAATGGCTCAAGTAGCACATTGCAGTAAGATGGCCCATTTAATTTACAGTAAAAGATTTTTCTTTCTTTTTTTTTTTTTTTTTTTTTTTCTTTTTTTCTTCTGTGTTCTCTCAGTTCCCAACATCCTCACTCAGGGCTTGTTTGGTGGCCCTTGCCTTTGTAAGGCAGTTAGTCTAGTTGTATTGAGTCTAGTGGTTTCTTGTAAAGCCACATTGCACATTTGCTTTAGAAGTCCTTGAAGCTACTGGCTGGGGCTTCTCATAGACCAACTTCTGCTCTGAAATCAGTGCATGAAGCACCCATTCCTTTCACAGGGACCCATACACAGCATTCTGAGGGTAAAAACTGTCCCTTAGAGAGAAAATATTTCATTAGGAGCCAGTGACTGTTTTCTGTCTGAAAGATGAAAAAGAGATAGATTTTCAGAGTATACCTAGGCTTTGTAAAGGTTTTCACCTGAGTACAAAACATCATTTTTTTTTCCCCTTGCTAGAAGCTGCTGGCCATTCCATTGTGTTTCAGAGGAGATTACTTGTAAAATAAAATGCTAAATTGTATGGGAATTTGCTCTACATCCATGCCACTTCATCAAGATTAACGGGATTATAGCAGCTTAACTGAAAACAGAATATGACCTACTATGCCAGCACTATGTTGACAGTAAAGCTTATTAAAGGCTACAAAATCTGGAAAGTTTCAGGTTTTGCAGAACATGAGAGATGTTATGCTGACATGGTGAAACAGCTGGCTGATGTTACCTATGGATGCTTTAGGCAGCAGTGCTTGTGAATTCACCCTTAGAAATCTAACCTGACCTTGGAAGTCACATTGTATAATAGAAGTACATGTAGGGTGAGAAAATATCACATTAGCAATGCATTGCTAGGAAAACGAGGTCTTTGAATGTATATAGAATATATGTTTCAGCCATGCTGAAATGGCCTGAGAGGTGTTGAGCATATGAAGCTATCTTAGTTGCAATTATGAAATTAGAATAGCTCTGCATGGGACATTATTGCATTCAAGTTTTTAAACTTCCTAAGATAAATATCACTGCACTGTAAAAGTGAACTCTTATTTTGGTAAAACAGAGGATCCTAAACATACCTATTTGGTAAAGCAATGCAATGGGAATCCAGCTGTTTTTCTCAATTGTGCTGCAGGCATCAATGCGTTTGCCAAGCAAGAGTTTTAAATATTTTCTTGTATCAAAGGTGGAACCTATAAGGAGAAATACAAGTTAAGCCTGTTTGCCATAAAAACTAAAGGTGCTGTTCTCTTTAAAGAATGGTTTATATTCTGTTTGTCTGTTATTGAAGGAAATTAAAAACATTCTTTGCTTTTCCTGTGTGATGAATACACTGCATTTTTTTCTCATTCTGTGGCTGAGCCTGTGTACTAGAATGATGCTGTAACTGCAAGCTTTCATTTTGTCACCATAGGTATAGCATGTTTTTCATGGGGTCTTCCTGGGAAAGTCACCTCAGAAATTGTGAGCTACAGCCTAAGCTGTTTGGACGCTTCCTCTCTTTATGAAGACTATCTCCAAATAAGGGTTCCCAGGACTTCTAGCCACCCTAAAATAGGTTTAGAGAAGTATTTCTCCTCCTCCTCCCAGTCAGAGCTGTGCACAGCTCAAGTGTCTGTAGTCTGCGTGTGTCCCTGAGATGTCACAAGGACTTCAGTGCTCTCCAACACCATTAGCCAAGATCAGAGCCTAATAGTTAAGTTTAAGTCCTTAGTTAAACAAAACAGTAGACATTTAATTAAGATTTTTTTTTCTCCCCTCTGATTTATTGCAACTTATATGGGACTATAAATAAGCATGACATTTTACAGGGTATATAAAGGTTTACATTCAGTTTTCATTCTTTAGGGTGCTGTTTCTGTTGTCAGTTTAACTACTGTTATTCTCAAAGTTGATTTTAAAAGTCTGCACACAGTTGAAAAACTGTGTTTTTCAAGTGACAGTTCACACAGAGCTGACTAATTGCATATTTCTGTTTTTTTCTGTTTGCTACACTGTGCAAAATTAGATTCTCTTTGATTAATTTTCCTATTGCAAACCTTCTGTGAAAGCAAATGCTGCAGTGTTACAGTCATGATCAGTAAAGTTGGGTGGCCCAGGGGCAATAGTTCTTTTAAACTGTTGTACATAAGACCAACCATAAGAGGTTTTACCCTGAGATATAATGATGATTTGTGGTCTTACATCCTGAAAGTCTCTCCTACTGCAGAAGCCACGTGGACCTCCACAGGGCGCAGATGCTACACTGCAATGCCTTCTTGTGCCTGCATTGGCCGAAGCCAGCCCCAGTATCCAGCTCCCTGGTTTATCTAAACAGTTGTGTCCTGCCCTGTTCTTGATCTGGGGAGCTGCACAGCAGGGGCAGGAGCCACAAGTTGGCCATGGAGCAGCTGCAGAGCTTTTATAGGAGCCTAGGAAAGTCATGTCATGCTTTTCCCTAGCTTCCCGCTGCCCTCCCTCTGCTCCTTGTGCCTTTTCTACTTCATTTTCTGTGTCTGTAAAATGAGAACAAAAGGTCTTGCCAGGCTTTGGTGCCCCTAATCTAAAGAAGCAGAAGAAAGGACAAATGACCCGTTTGGGTTGCTAGGGTGACTTGGGGTTGCGCGACATGAGATTTCTGTGCTTTAATGCAATGGTGTAGGATTTGGGAGATTTAGTTCAGTTCTGGGCTCGGTGCTGCTGTGGACCAACCGTTTTGTGTCTCAGGATCTCAAGCTCCTAGGGTAGGTGTGCGCAATTGCTACCTCTTGCTTCATAGCATTGACCAGAAAGAAAACAACTTTAAGCACCATGTGACTGATTAAGATTAAAAGTATTGCTCCTGAAACATATTTAAGTGGCCGTGACTGTCATTTATCAGCAGTTAGGGTCCAGGAGTATAGATGTGGCACAGTCCGGATTGGCCCTCCACTGTCACCTGGATGGAGGCTGTTGCCCATGTGTCTATCAGATCACCTCCCACTTTTCTATCCTGAAGAGAACTGAGCAGGCTCTCTACAATGCTAATCTAAGTCAGCATCAACTGATTTAAACAGTTGCCTTCAATGCAGACATCCAGGTGCATCCAGGGAGGCACCCAGTCTTCTCCTCAGCAATCCTACTGGTTCAATCCTTGTCCTCTCCAGCACAGCTGAAGTGATTAGCGGGAAATTCTTACACATGGCAAGAAACCACGTGCTGAAGTGTTACCCTACCTGCTCCTGTGGAGCCTTGCACTAGATGGAAGGCATAGATGCAAACCCCAGTGATGCTGCTGAATCCTTGCTTGTGTAGACCAATAGATTTTTGTGATGTTTCTGAGTAACGAGGCAAAAAATTATTTATATGTGTTTTAATTATTATTTATGCCTTACAGTGGTGGTTTGTGCTTAATTATAACGTACTCCTCAGATGCTTTCCTTGACTTTCCCCTTTCTGAGTGGATTTGACTATTAATATATTTTTGATTTGGTTTGGGTGTCTACGCTTGGCAATACTTCCCAAAGGCTGGCTGAGATAAATGAGTATTCCCTGGGAGAAATGGGCTCTTCAGAAATGTATCTGCAAGCTGTGGGGGGTACAGAGCCGATGGAGAAATTTAAAGAACTGCAACAAGCAATATGCCAGTGTGATTTGTTAAGATGACCCTGGATGAAATGTGAGTTTTGCACAATGGAAAAACAGTCTTTTTTCTTGAGCTTCGCAAGAGCAGAGAGAGGAGTTGTGGCTGTGCTTTGGAAGGCCTCATGGGGTTTCTCGGGTTTTAGGAGTCTGAACACAAGCTTGTCCTAAGCATAGTGTGAGGAAGCTGCCATGCACCTTATTTTCCAGGTGCTGGATCACAGTATTTCTGCCTGTGTTTGGTAGCTGAAGCTGTTCTCTTCTTTGTATTTTATCTTTGAGTTATTATACACTGCTATGTCCTGATTTTGAGTATTGGTCTTGGACATTTCTCTCATGTACTTTTGAGCTAGCAAATCTGCCCTGTAGCTCATGGTTTTATACTGCGGGTTTTAGTGCTGTGTTCAATGCACACCCTTCCTAACTATATGCAGGTACAGAAACTTTAACACCTATGCACTGTTTGCTGTCACAAGAAAAACTTATTGCACACACAGTGAAGCTTTTATTTTCACTTCCAAATAGTATGAGGTATCAAAAGGATGTCTTGTAGGCACCTGCATTGGACTTGGGCAAGTGTGAGACACCCCACCTTTTTTTTTTTTTTTTTTTTTTTTAGTAGTAGCCCCCTTCATCAGGTGTCACATGAAGAAGCTGGCAAGCTCTGACACATATCTCAAACTTGCATTGCTTTGAAGCATATTGACAATATCTCTCTTCACCATAACTTCCCAAACTTCAGACCTACTCTACCTGTGCTCTGCAAAGCTTTCTATTGGAAGAATTTATTGGCAACAACCATGTTCTTCTTTTGTTCTTCAGGATATGCAATGAAAAATTCTCCAGCGTTGCCAGTTAATTGCTCCATGGCTGTTGTTTGTCAATTTGCCAGCAGGTTTCTGCTTAACTGCTGCCATTTGACATTGCTGAAACACAAATGCAGAATGATTGAGTTGCCAACATATCATTAAGTCTTCTGCAAGGGGAGCTTTCAGCATATTAACGCTTCAGGCTTTTACGTCAGTATTGATTGCTGAAAAAAGAGAAAAGAAACCTTTGGCAGAGCTCAGCATTGTGCCAATGAGCATTTTCTGGCAGGGAAAAGAAAGTAGCCATTGCCATTGCCCAAGACTTCCTTACGCTCTTCCTTTCTTTGTTCTTCTCGCTCTGTACGAGTGCACACGGAGATGTGAAATATAATACACATCCTAGCTGAATTCCAGTTAACCTAGCTATAAATCACCAGGGCAAATCAATTCCGTAATACGCTGTCAGATGCAGAGGCCATTTTCATTTTGAAGCCGCCTGCGTCCTGCCTGATGAGATTTTGTGGGAATGGGGCGAACAGTAGTGAGGGGGGCAGGAGAACAGGCCCAGAGCCGACATCCAGGAGGTGCCGTGCGAAGGAGGGCGCAACGCGCGCAGCAAAGGGCCGTGTCAACCTGACCTGGGGCAGCCACGTGCACTAGAAAGGGACACAAGTGTGGGCAGCACCGCGTGGCTGGTGGCAGGCCAGGGCACTGCGTCCTGCAGCTGGGAGGTCCCAAATGGGGACACAGCCAAGGGAGAGGTTTGGCTGGGGAACAGGGATGAGGAGGGTGACAAGAGGATGGTGCCGTTTGGTGGTCTGCACCTTGCTGATGCTGTAGTGCTGCCCAAGGGCTGTCCTGAGACAGGGAAAAAAGAGGAGCTGAAGGAGGGACCAAGATGAAAGTGTGTCCATATGCTTGCAGCTGCAGGAGCATCCTTATGTGCTCTTCCCTGCCTCCCACCAAAGCCATCGCCTGTCTCTGGCTTTCTTTAGTCTGATGCCAAGGTATTCCTTTAGATGATACTTCACAGCCTGTTTTACATTTAGGAGTTTTGTTAAAGACGGCCATCTGGACTCACTGAAGATACTATGTCTCACTAAATGCCATTGGGTGGGACAAAGAGTTGAGAGGAAATAGGGCAGGACACAGAGCAAAACTTCCAAAGAGAACATGAGACTGGCTTACTTCCAAGCCAGGCTCTCAGGGTTTGTCCATGGGTCTGCAAGCAGTTCTGGCTGATAGCTCTGCCTTCGAATGGGGGGACTCTAGTGAAGCAAAGTGTATGTGGGGGATAACTAGCTCAGAATTACATGGGAGAGAATCTTTCTGATTAAGCATTTTTATTTAAAAAAAAAAAATGCTTTCTTTGGATTTTTTTTTTTTTTTTAATCAGAAAGCTGTGGTTCAGAATTAAAAAACTTTAGCTGATACTTGAAGCATTTTATTTTGGAACACCTTCCTGCTGATAGTGTTCACCTGGGTACCATATGTCCAGGTTCTTCTCTAAGGTCCATCTGTGCACCCAGGCAGATGACATGTTCCCATGTTGGGCGCACTGCTGTGGAGCAGCATACGCAGCTCTGGGCATGGAGATTATGCTGTCCAGAGAGGAGCAGAGGAGCTCAAAGCACCTAAACTGCAGATTCCTTGGGTCCCAAGGTCTCCAAATTAAACAGTGACAGATTTCAAATCAAAATTTGGGGCTAAAATCTGTGGAACTCCTGTTTCTTTTGCTTAAAAGTTAAGGAACAAACACCTGAATCATTTTCTAAGCAGCTCAATTAAATAGCAGTAGAGGCCAAGCAAGTGCAGCACAAGAATGTTGCTGATGAGAGGTGAGACTGACTGAAATCCAGTTGCTTTTTCTGTAACTCTGAAGGCTATTCACTTTTAACACAGGAAAACAAGGCTTAAAAAGTAAAAGAGGTTAAAAATGAAAGAAAGTGATCTGACCTTGAATTCCTGCAAGGATCTTGGGAATAAGCAGGCCCCGTCCTTGGTAACTGATACGGGGAGCATGTTTGCCAGGCTTGGGCCTGGATCAGCAGTGGTTCATTGCACACCTGGCAGAAGTCCTGCTCAGTGTTTGATAAATTGTCTTCTCTCAGCATGAGTTAAAGTAATGAATCTTTTATTTCTGAATTACTACATGCCTCTGTAGTCTTTCTTCCAGCTTAATATTTCTTCTGGTTTCCAATAGGTAATGCAATCTATGCCTTACCTTGATGGTATTGCATGCTTAATCTTTAAAATGCTGGGGAGAGAGGCAGGCTTTGGTGTCAAGGGAAATAACCATCCTGGCAGAGAGAAAAATATCAGTAGGATGCTGCAGTGAATTGGCAGAGGTTGTTTGATGTATGTTTTGTTACCTGGCTGTTGATTTTCTCATCTGTATTTTTACTCCTTTTTGTTGTTTGAAGGTGTGTCCAAAATATCGGTCCTTAAGTGGGTATCTTCATTCATATATGGCAAAATCAAAAAGAATGCAGAGAAAAAGAAAGGAATGACAAATGGGTAATGAAAAAGCAGAGAGCTGGGGCACAGTTCAATGATATTAAACTGCAGCCCAAGCAGTACAGCACTTTGCATAGCTGTGCCTGTTTGACTCGCTCCCTTACAATGTAAAGTAGATGAAAAGATCTATTGCATGTGCTTTCCAAGATATGTACAACTACTAAATCCCCTCCTAATAAAGTGAGTAAGTTAAAACCTGTGTTTGAAGATGTACTCAGGAACTTCCTTTGTGATTAGTACTGTATCAGCGTGCTGCAGAGGCCATATGGTATCTAGAACCAGACATGAGAGAATGGGCAAGAGAGCAGTATAAATTGCAGGCTGCTACTTCTCCTTCTCTTACAGAAAGAGCACAAAACCAGGGCAGATCAGTGGTCCACTTAATACGCCATGGATGTCTAAAAGTGCCTCTACTTGGTGCTTTAAAAGACAGCAAAAAATTAAATTAATCATCTCATTTTCAGTTTGGGGTGGAGAAATGTCAGGCCACTCCATCTCTTGTCCCTACTAAAAGCATTGGAGTGCTATTCTTATGCACATGAATGCTAAGAAAAGATGCCATTCAAAAGTACAGGCCCAAGAAATGCCCCGAGAAATACCAGATTATTTTATTAAATATACTTTTCATTTTCATTATCCCTTTAGGACATCCCAAAAGCAACAGAAAACTATGTCATACTTATAAACACATCTCTCTCAAAAAAATTTTATGAAGGCTGGTTTTACAGAGCTCCATTAAGTATTATTTTCTCTATGGTACATGCTGGTACATGTTTGGGTGGACACTTGCAAACTGACTCTTAGGTTGGGCTAAATAAAATAAAAAACTGTCACAGGATAACAAAGCAGTGCACCTTTTCCCTCCCTGGGCCCCGTAGTGATTCACACTGTGCATTAAGGAGCTTTCATAGGGCACTGTGCCACAGCCACCAGGCAGCTGCGTGCAGCACAGATACCCCTGCTGTGCGAGATGCAGCATGCAAGAACTGGCTGGTGTGAGGGCAAGGGCTGAGTAAACTGGCACTTCCACCAAAAAATTATCCCAGCAGTGACAGCCTGAATGAAACACCAGGCCTGCACCAGGCCAAATCGCGCTCTAGGAAGCATTCTGCACAGCAAGGTCTTTTCCATTAGAGAAGAATTATGTTATCTGTTTACTTCCACGCTGAGCTATTCACTTTGGGGGGATTTTTTACCTTTATACTGTGATTTTAGTTTTAATTATTTATTTATTTTAATGAGAGCAAAAGTCTCAGAGCTCTTCTTAGTTCTAAGAGAACGATTTGATGCATTCTGCATATTCTGCTTTTTTTTTCCCCAGGGACATTAATTCATAAGCAACAAAGAATATTATAGCTGTTTACAGTAGCCCTCAATGTACAGCATGAAACTTGGGGGTTTTGAAAGGACTAGGAGTATTTGGTTGCAAAATCAAAAGCTAAAATAAAAGCTTTAAATTCAAAAATATTTGAAGTTGCTCAAACAAACACAATGAAAAATTTTCGACTTGCTGACTTTGAAAATCATGTGAGTCTTCTCATTTGTTTTGTTTATCTTGCTGTGCTACAGAAACCAAAGCAAGCCTGAAGGCCAAATGTTTTTATATAAAACTATATGGGATAATTATTTTATTAGTATTTTATCCTTAGACATTATTTTATCTTCAGACACGTTCATGCTTTACATGCTTTACACACATCGTGCTTTACACGTTCAATCAGCAGTTCCTACTTACATAGGGTATTTTGCAGATTTACAGACACTGCTTCATTGTGTGAGAAGTCCCTCAGGTTTTGGCTGGACTTTCAGAAAATTGTGGTGCCTCCTCACAAGTGCAGAGCCTCTCTGACAGGACAGCTAGTGTCATGCTGACCTCAGTTTTCATGTGTGCCCTGTTCAAGGGTTCAAGCAGTAGGTTGCAGTCACTGAGGTAATATAGTCACGGATTACCAGTTTGCTCACTGCTGAAGGGAACTTGCAGAAGAAAATCGGTGCCTGTTTGAGTTTACTTACAGCCGTTGCTTCTTTTGCTTTTCCAGAGTGCTTCTCAGCTGCCCTATGGCAAAGCTCTCTACACGTATGAGGGGAAGGAGCCTGGAGACCTCAAATTCAACAAGGGGGACATCATCATCCTGCGGCGCAAGGTGGATGAGAACTGGTACCACGGGGAGCTCAATGGGAACCACGGCTTCTTCCCCGCCAGCTACATCCAGTGCATCAAGCCTCTCCCACAAGCTCCACCTCAGGGCAAAGCACTTTACGACTTTGAGATAAAGGATAAAGATCAAGACAAGGACTGCCTGACTTTCACCAAGGTGAGGGAGGTGTTTTATTTGAGACGAAGTGGGTGGCAGGTCCTGAGGAGACGTGGGGGTTTTGGCAGACAAGCCTGGAGAGGGACAGTGCTGATCCCCGGGGACACATGGACCATGTGCCCTGGCAGATCCCCTCCCATGGCATGGTCCAGACATGCTGCTTGTGCAGGGGTGGCCACACGCACCTCGATGGCTTCTCCTGCATTCTGCCACATCCAGTCTGGCTCCCTGTTCAGCAAAGTGCTCCTGCTTTGTCTGAAGGACGAAGCGCTGAGAGGCCTCGTGTGATGTGCCGCAAGGTTCAGTTAAACCTTAAATGGGGAAAATCTACAACTAGTATTGGCTAAACACTTGCTGAGAAGACTTTTCTATCTAAAATTCATATATTCATCTACACTGAGATATTCTGCAAGAATGACTCAATTCCAGAAAAAAATTCAGGTGGAAATGTGTCTCTTAATCTACCTTATTGAATCAGATGTTTCAGGATTTTGTTTCAAAATGCCATTTAACTGCAAAGTTTACATTGCCTCATACCAGATTCCAATTAGCAGTTGAAATATACTGCAATCATATAGCACAGTATTTCCTATTTTAAGGGCATAAACATTTTAAAATACAGACATTTTTAAAATGTTGGGCTTTTTTAAACCAAAATGTTTAATAAATCCCATTTGCAATGCAGGAAAACTGAGATTTTAATCTCCATTGTAATTAAATTGTCATGTTTTCCCTCTCTCCTCATCTCCCCTCCTGCTTCCCATTTCTCCCTCCCCTCCCTAGCAATTTGTATTGACCTTAGATGGGCTTCATGGATATCAAGAAATCCATACTAAAATAAAACATATCCCTTAATGTTAATTTATGGCACTGGATGCCACAGGGAACCTGTTCATTGTCATTTTCTGTTTTATTTCAGATGTCTGTAGCTGTTATAGTATCACATAAAGTAATAACAGTTATGCTGGAAATGAATATGAAATAGATGATAAAAATATCCTTCACCGGGGTTTTACTGACCTCCTCTTTTGAGGCTACTTATTATAGCTGAATGAATTATTTGCAGCATATAATTTTCTCACCAAATGTAACATCCTTTTTGCTTGTGTCACATTTCTTAGCAGAATGCAATTTCCTAGAATATATAGGAATAAATATTTCTCATATTCATTTAACAAAAGGTTTGCAAGCAGTTTTGCTCTGTGGCAAGCAAAGCGTTTGACTGCACACAGTGCAAACACTGTGGCTATTCAGCCTCCCTGGAGAAGGTGGCTGCAGAATGAGAAGCAATAGATATACCACGGGAGAACGTTAGCCAGAAGTTATCTTGAAGATACTGTTAGTAAATACACTTGCTGATATGCTCTTTTCCAGTGTTTGCAGAGCGGTAGTGATAACAGCATATTGGGTAAACAGGCTTTCTTGCCTTGCAGTATTCACTGCTCGCATGACCTTAGTAGCTTCGTTAGTATGGCAGGCGTTCGCCATCTCTTTTGTTAGAGCAGGGCCTTCCTTGGACACCTCTGTTTTGTCTGCTTGGTACCATTACCCTTTCTACAGTAACTGCCTTCCTATACCGATAGTTTTCATTTTCTTGACTGTCCGATGTCTTTCTGACATGCAGCATTTTTTTCTTCTGTACAACTTTAGTCTCAGTCCCTCCTCTTCTCTTTTTAATCACCCTCATGTTACTGTGTCCATCTTTTTATCCCTGATGATTATATTTTCCCCAAAGGAGGTTTGATTTCACTCTTACTGCTATTTTCTTCTTCAGTTCCTTCCACTACATGCACCGTCAGCTTGTAACTGGCTTTGTCTTGCCTACTGTTCTCCCTGACAGTGAATAATCTATTCTTCATCTCGGGACCTTACAGTCATGTTTTCATCAGTTCCCTCAATGCTAATTTTAGCTGTCACCTGTGCTGATAAAGGTTGCTGTTTAGCCCAGATTTTACATCACCTGCTGATGTAGTCAGTTCTTTGCAGAGTCGTGAACACTGCATTGCTTTGGATATGATTTGTCACTCAGAGTAATAATCATCATTTGAATGTCTCTGTTTGCATCCGAAGATCCTAGACCTGATTTCAGTTTCATTTAAGAAATCTCTTTCTTTCCTCAGGTAGAGAAGTTGCATCAGCACATCAGTTGTATAAACCAGGGTAAACTATCTGCTGCCTGCAGCTCATTTAAAGCCATGAGGCATTTGGAACTGGACTCTACTTGTAAATTTGTATTAAAGAAGGATTTGCCTTGCAGAAGAAACTACAAGAAGGAAAATGAAATATAGGGGCATTCCATGTTAGTTTTTGCACTTTTCCTGGACTTACCTTTTTTTTTCCATCCTCTTTGTTATAATGCATGCAGAATATCTGTAGGTGTAATAAAGAAAAGCAAATGAATGGATGTATGAAGGAAAGGAGTGATATTTTGGTTTCCCTCTTAGTAGTTTTTTTTTCTTTTTTCTTTTTTTTCAAAATTAAAATATCCTGCTGTACAAGAGCTGGAATGCAAAGAAATGAAGAGTGTTTTTCTTTGCTCCTCATGAGCAATGCTGCAGCAGGCTGCTGCCATTTATCCATTTTTGTCTCCTGTGGACAAAAAGCTCTGAAGTCAAAGGCCTAAGAAAAATCAGTTATAATATTTTTGTGTATATGACTGTAAGCGTAAAACCGGGAAATGTCCATCATGAGTATCCAGGGCAATGAACAAAAGTCAAATCTTTTTCAGCTACACCCTTGACTCCTCTTCCTGAATTAGTCAGGTGTAAAGGCATCAGGTCCCCCCACTGCCTCCCGTTCTACAGCGGCTACAGGAACTTGAAACATCCTGGATCTGCAACTTAGCTATTCTCTCTCAGGGTTTGGCAGGGATCAGCCAAATCCGTCATTTAGCAGTTATGTTGCTCTCTGTAATGACTGGTTGGAGCCTGGTGTCAGTTTTGCCCCAGTTTCCCCCCAGCAGCTGCAGAAGTGTTGCTCCTGATTGCCACAAGCATGGTGCAATCAGCATGTGGCCTGCACAGTCTCATCCCATGCCTCTGGGATATACTCATTTAAAACAGCTTCTAATGTCCTCTTATGCGATACCACAGCATGAGCCTGGGCTCTTGCTGTCTCTGCTTTTAAGAAATGATTCAGCCTTCTCTGGGCTAGGTTTTCTGGCATAAGCCATGCACAAAAGGACTCCGCTCTCAGCTGCAATAGTGTAAATCTGGTGCAATCACACTATGGTCTGTCCTGTGCAGTTACTCCAAGCTTTGGATGAGTCCAAATTTAACACACAGTGCTATTTCGGTTCTTGACCACCCTTTGCGTGAATGAGTTTGTGTGGCCCTTTGAAGGCTCTGGCCCAGTGGTAGAGGAGTTTCAAAGCTGCCAAGGTAGCATCAACTGTTTCTTGTGCTTTACTATTCATTACATTTTTAATCAGTCTCTCATTTATTTCCTTCATTTTCTGACATTTTTATTCCCAGCCCCCAGCAGTGCTTAGCAAGTTTTGTGCCAGTCTTGGAGCTATCACTTCCAATACCAGTTCCTCACTACGGAGTGACACCCCGGCCCGTTAGCATTCAATCCAAGAGGCATTTGCTTTTCAGTGGGGCTGTTGTTGTAGCGGCTATAGGATTCTCTTGCCAGCTGGCGAGCGCCTTGGGCAGGCGCACCGAGCACCACACGGTGCCACTGAAGTCTCCCTCATGCTCTAGCTGGAGTTGCCATCTCTGCAGAAGAGCAAATCCATCTGCTTCGTATTGCTTCATTAAAGGCCCTTAATGACTAGAGTAAAAATCAGGCTGTGAATCACTCCTGTTATTGGACACTGGTTTGTGCTGTTTCCTCAACAAAAGGGTTCATTTCTCTGTCAATCAGATCGTTTTTTAAGTGATTTCTCTTTGGCTTCCTTTCTGATGATGATTAGAAACTGGAAGTGCAGGCCCTACATGCCTGTGGCAAGGCTGCCAGGCACTGATGAATAGAGGAACTTTAACAAGGAAAAGGGAACAAACAACTAGAGAAACTTCAGCAACAGGCGAAAAAAAAGGGAACAGTCTGTGTCAAACTGCAGTACATACTCTTGGCCATTGAAATGAGATTTTAGGCTTGGATTCACTTTTGCAGTCTGGAAATCAATTTAGTAGATATGAAATAGTGAAGTTTAGAAGATATAAGTGGTAGGCATTGCTGTGGCTCTTTACTATTCACGATCCTTTTGGGAACCTTTCTAGGAATATACAGGTAGCATTGCTATCCAAGTAATTTAAGGGACTGAAATAGCTGATGCTGAAACTTTTGCCAGCTCAGTATGTAGAACAATGTCATCGGCTGTGAAGTCAATGAAACTTTCTACTAATAAAGAATTTCAGTGATGTCTCAGGATTTGCTGTAATTCCTGGAATTTTTCAACATCCTCCTGAAAAAGAATTCCATAATGGAAAACATTCTCAAGGATCTGCACTTTGCTCTCCTACAAAGATAAGCATTTTGAATGTCAGCATGTTTCTTGATATGCAGCTCTCTGATTGTCTCATACATTTGGCAGCCAAATTTGGCACAACCTAGCTGAAGTAAGTATAGGGAAATTCACCCGGATATCATAGGTCTATTGAAAGTACACCAGGTATCTTGAAAAGTCACCCGGTAGCTGCCCCATCCTAAAGCAGCATCAGCCCGGGATAAATCTTTCCTGCCAGGTGCCTGTCCAGCCTGCTCGAGGAAAGAATAGTCCGCAAGTGCTCCAAGAAATCTAGTCAAGCACTTCAGTGTTTTTACAATTTGAGAGTTTTTTCTTAGTATCTAATCTTGTGTGGGTGCACATATATACGTATATGTGTGTATAGGTACGTACTTTTTTATTTTTATATACGCATGTGCACATAGATAGACGTATAGATATATAGATATATCTCTTTGAAAGTATAGATTCATCATGCTTTGGAGTTTATAAAAAGCCTTTTAAGAAAGTAACTGAACAACTAGGACAGGTTCTTGAAGCAATTCAGTCTTCTATTTTCCTCATTTACCCCCTTTACCTGCATGCTAAATTTATTATAATTGCGCTCTTGTAAGAGCATGTGAAAACTTTACAGAGCGATATTACTGTCAGTTCTTTACACAGATCAAAAACAGCCCATGCAGACAGGGCTTTGGAAGGGAATACTATCCATTTCTTCAGGAAATTAAATGCACAAATTATTCTTGCATCCGTCCAGCTGTAATAAATAGCTGAAGGACTCAATCTGTGTCTGTTTTCACTAGCTTTCCCATAATGATCATTGAGAGGAATAAATCAAACATTTAAACTATTTCAAAATGCACATGTTCAAAATGCACAAGTTCAAAAACTGCAAAGTACATCACTGCACTGATCACTTTCTATCTATTTAAAACCATTATCAATACGCTCTAGTTTAAGGATTTGGATGTATTTTAGTCGCTCTGTGAGAAGTAGCTGCAAAAAAGCCGTCCCTTGCCTGAACAGCCAGCATGGCTAGATTATTAACATGAAGAGTTAGACAGCACATGTAGATAAGTGTGCTTTTATTTTCCTAGAACAGTAATGAGTGGTGAAAATAAAAGAAAGGCTAAGAACTGCCTCAGCCTTATGGAGAAAGAATAAGATTGGAAGCAATGAGAAAATGAGTGATCATCAACCTTAACTTTACAACTTCTTTCAGACCATTGCTTTCCACTAGTCATAGGAAACACTTCATGAGATCTTAGTATGGAGAGAAGGTTTTCCTCAGCAGTATTTGTAACAGCTGGAGCTCCTTCAAGTCCTAGTTGATTACAACAAACTCAAGCACACAAAAAACAGCACAAATCAGGCAGTGAGTTAAGCATCTCAAACACGAGTAACTCAGGGTTTTTTTCAAGTTTTGTGAGCTTTTCTAATCACTGGTGACTTTTCAGTTTTGACTCCATCAAGGGAACTTTTGAGCAGTATGAAATAATTATTTATACTTTTCTTAATCTCATAATCAAAAAAAGGGGCATCTTCAGCTGAGATTTCTGTAATTTTGCGTAGACTAACTGTAATATTTAAAATGCCAGTGATGCATTGCTTTTGCAAAAGTAACTTAATGTAAACTAAAGTCCATGCAACAGTTGAATGCAAGGATTTTTTTTCATTTTTTTTCATTATAATATTCTTGCATTTTTACATGGTTTGCTCTTTCACCTGACATAAAAAAAAAAAAAAAAAAAAAAGACTGAAATGCAATGCAGGCTAGTTGCTAAGCTCTTCATGCTATACCTTACATCTCATGATGTACGTCTGCTCTGCCTGTTCTCCGCTGGGACTTCCCTTTGAATTTTCTTCTGGAGCAGCCAGGCATTGGGATAGACTCTTCAGAAGAAAGCAGCATGGGGGCTGGTTTATGCTTAAGAGTTTTCTCCTTTGGGTTAAAGGCTACCTACCTGTTCCTATCTGCTTTTCCCAGGCCTTTGGAGCCTCTGGCAGCTGGCATGAACTGCAGCTGTCTGTAAGTCTCTTTAATATGCTTTGGAGGACAGACTTGGAGCACTGATGGCTCAAGGTTCAGAGAGGATTTTTATGTGGTCTTTTGTTCCTCTTCCTAAGTTGTAATGTTGGTAATTATAAAAACTGACATCTCACTGTAGAAGAAAATAATTATGTATTTTGTTTTTTTTTCTGATTTTAGGATGAAATTTTAACTGTCATCAGGAGGGTAGATGATAACTGGGCAGAAGGAATGCTGGGAGACAAGATTGGCATTTTCCCTATCCTCTATGTTGAGGTAAGCTCATGAGAGGTTGTGTGCATTTTTCTTGGCCTCCTGTGTTTATTTTAGCACCCTCAGGAGTAGGATAACCATGGAGATCCTTAAATGAGAAGAATTTATACAGGAATAACTGAAAAGGAAAATTTGGATGCCCTGCTCTAAGGCACGGTGTGAATATATTCTCTTCTTGGTCATTTTAATTGAAAGCGGATAACAAAAATATCTGCTGTGTTCTATCCAGACTGTTCTCATCTAGAGGTTTTTGTACAGTCTCTACAATACATATCAAAGAGAGGGGAGGATGGTCACAGCAGTGGATTTCACTGTGCTTCATACTTCACTCACCTTACAAGAGAAGCGTGCTGCCAACGGCCACCTGCAGCTCCCTGCATTCCTTTGGCCATGGCATTTCCCATTCTTTGCATTCCCAGCAAATGCTTTGCTATCCCAGTTGCTGTCAGAAGGCACATGAGGAGCAGCTGGGCTGGCTCAGCTGTGCTTGGAGAGCACAGCTCTGTAGAGGGGACCTTGCATGTGTCCACTGTCTCTGTGGGAACCCTGACAGCTCAAACCTTGTGCCCAAGTCTCTTGGGCACAGGCTCTCTTGGCTCTCTGGGTCAGATTCTCATCTCCTGTAGCTCAGCATATTTCTGCCGATTCCCACAGAACCCCTTTGACGTTTGCTAAGGGAAATTTTTGCCCAGGGTGCGCTTCGGCCCAAGCACACCTAATGCAGCTGCCTCCATAGGGGAAGGCAATGAGTGGCTCATAAGGACAGCCCTTGTATCAGGACTCTTTGAGCCTTTCCCTACCAATGTTGGCTCTCATCTGTCCAGCTTTTATTTTGGAAGTGTTGCATGAAGTCAGAATCTTTCTTTTACTTTTATATCAGATCTGCAGCATTATTTTAGCTGAATGGCTTCCACAGTTCAGTTATATTTGAAGTCTTTGGGAGTGCTCCTGTACCAAGCACTTTCCTTAAGACATCCGAGACATTTATTTCAGATTAAACGCTTAGGTCACATGTCCTCTGAGCAGTCCCATTTTGCCATCTTTTTCTACTCCTGTAAATCCTTGTGCCCTTGCCCAGCCAGCCAACCCCTGCTCAGGAGAAGAGCTCCAGAAGCCACTGCATGGATGTGCACTCGCTGAAGAGTTTTTCTGATCTCTGAGCTCCAGATAACGCTTTTGTCAACTTTCCTCTTTTAGGGACAAACCAGTGGTGCAAAGAAATGCTGAGCACCACACATGTGTGTATTTTTTTCCAAATGCAGCATGTTAGCACCCTGTGTGTGATATTCAGAGCTCCCAGAGCTCCCATATAACAATATTGGCCTGATCCTGCTCCAAGGTTTATGCTGGTGCAACTCTTCAGAGTGATGTGTCTCTTGTGCACATGGCAGATTCCACCCAACTGGGGCCAGCTTTAATGCATTTCTCCAAAATTACTTCTCCAAATTTCTTAGTTAATGATTTGAGACAAAACAGTGATAATTAGTGCTTGACTGCCTAATTATTAACTCCAACAATGACCAATTTGGAATAAACTGTCATTATACATATACTGCATTCCCACAGTCGACAAGAACAATAATATTAAAACCAGAATGTGTAGGGGCTGTTATTGGGAAACCAGCTGCCTCACATAAGTTAATGAGTAGTTTTCTTCCATTCTGAAACCATAAGACCTTCTCAGTTTCTTGTGATTATATGGGAGACTAAGATTTCTCGAGATCTTATCCTATATCTCTTCCCTTTCCTGTTGCTTGTTTTGCAATATGAATGTCCTGAACCTTACTATAGAAAGAGCAAAATGGGTGCCACCATGGGTGCCACTTGTTGCCACCAGACACTATTTCACCCTGCAACCTTCCCCCAACTCTAGTTTTGCCTGCAGGCCATATGTGCTTGCATTGTCTGAACACTGTAGAGTCTGCTGATCCCTCTCCCACCCCTAGATGCCTGTTCTCTTTGATAACTGCTGTTTTAGGATGAAGGGGTCCAAAACACCAAGAAACACCCTGTCCCACTGAAGTCGTCCAAGCAGCAGCACATCCTGGGCAGCCACAGAGGAACACAATATATTGCTGTGCAGAGTAAGGACAGCAATACTGGGCATTTCTAAACACATGCAAATGGCCAGGCATGCACAACCAAGGAATTATAAAAGTGTGTGTGCATATACATTCATGCATAGCAAATAAACACAGGTATATATTTATGCATACTTTTATATGTATATGCTTATATTTATCAATATAAATTTAATATCAGGAAGCTTAAAGGCCTTTTAAAATGAAGTACTTGGATGACATGGGCATGAAAACTTGCACCATGGTTTGTATAGCCAACTTGAAATAATCCTCCAGACAGAAACATCAGCCACCTGTTTGATCCATATCCCTGTGAATGGAAGCCTTGTTCTGGCTATGAAATGAACTTACTCAACTGTTGGAGTTTTGCAAGTAGCTCACTGTTGCCAGATTCAGATGTTACTTTATATTAAAAATTAAGAGGAATCAGTTACCCAAATCCCAAAATAGTCTTGAAAATCTCAACAACAATGCTTATAAAGTAATTCCATTAAACAAATAGCACTGGAATCTAAAAACACTCCTTGAGTGTGTCCAAATTCATTAAGTGGCAAAATGTGCAGAATAAGGAAAGCTTAGTTTGCGTGATCATCTTTCATTTGTGTGAACCAATCAGCCAAAGTGGAGGGGGTGTTGAGTGGAGTGGGCTTTAAAGGGATGGAGTGAACTAATGATGCTAGTGTCCCCAAGCTACTCCTCAAGCTACTGCTGTGGGACAAGCAAGAGCCTGGGGGCCTTAGAACAACCTGCTGGTTTCTTCAGAGATCTTGGAGTACAGCCACAACTGGTGGGTATAAAACTTGTTCTACCCCACCTTTGAGAAGGACTTTTTGTGAAAAAGCTCTGTAACATCCCACACACGGATACATGGAAGAAGGACTCTTGCAGGTACTCTGTTACCAAACATTTGCACTTGTAAGCCACAGTGAGGGTGGAAGGAGGGATGGGCTGCCGTGCTCCTGGTGCTGCCTGAGCTGTTCCTGGGTGTCTCTTGGGAAGCGCAAGCAATTAGTAAATTCATAATCAGGGCTCCATTGGCCTCTAGCACTGGGGCTTGTCAGTTGGCTGCATAAAAGACTGCAGTGTCTTCTTCAGCTCTCTTCATCTTCTTTCCACCCTATTTTCCTCAAGTTTACAGTGGTCCACTTCTATAAAGGGCTCTGCCGTGCCTGTGAAGGCCACTTTACCAAAGCAAGACTATGCTTTCACAGAGAAGTGGCACAAAAGCTCGACAAAGGTATCAAAATATACTGGTTCCCTGTGGTGTTTTACAACTTCCATATCTCAGTATGTGCAGTTTTCCATATAGCCATATAACATGCAGTATAATGTGACGTGTTTTCTATGTCTCATTCCTTAAATATCCAGCAAGAGTACTTGCATGCCTCCTGCAAAGCCACTCAATCCGAGATGTTGTCTGAGAGCTCTCTGGGGAGAGGCTTTTTCCTCTCTCCGTAGTGTCATCTCTGTCTCAAACTCCAGGAAGCTACAATAGTATAAGTGATAAATATCTGCAGTTCACAATGATGACTTTTACAGTATCTCACACACTGCATGTTCTGTCAGTAAGAATTTACATTATTTTCTTCTTATTTTGTTGTTGTCGTCCTTCATTGCCAGTAGAAGACATTTGGGGTGATAATTTATGTTTTATTTGTCTACAGAAAAAAACACAACGTAATCAAATTAATTCTCAAGGTGCCTTCTGTCCTGCAATAAACATCTTATTAATAATCTGTGTGGTCTGAGATCCTATTCTTGCTGGCAAGTCTGTGGAATTCTAAGGAATTCAAAGTCCTAAGTTTTTCTTATTTTTCTGTCTTCGAGTTAGCACCTTCAATCTAATAACTGCTATTATCTCTGTTTGGAAGTTAAGTGTTGTGCTTTAATGTGTAAAATTGAGGATAATGAAGAATACAGTGTGCTTGAATAAATTTAAATATCAGGAATGCAGTTGGGGGCTGGAGAGGGTGCTGACTAACTGGAGGAATGAATCCTACACAGATGGTCAGGAAGTGTAAATTACAAAGCTTTGTTAGACCAAAAATTCTCACCATAGCCCCAGTGCAAAGAAGTATTGACCGAGATCAAGAAACCTTATGGAGTCAGCAGTAGAGCAGGGCAATTACGTCCAGTGCTACTGTGACTGTAATGTCAGCAAATTACTATTGATGAAGTGCCAGCCCACTGTTATGTTTTATTGCAGCAGGGGCACTGAAAGCTGTGATTAAATAATAGTATGAATTTTAAAAATTCTTTATACAGAGCAGCATAGCAGAGTAATGGGGATCTTCTGTTCTCCACAGTCAAAAAGAAAAAAAAAAAAAAGATGGAAGGGAGGTCTGGAAGGGAGGTCTAGCAGAAGCAGGGAGGAGGAGACTGGGCGGATTTGGTGGTATTGGTGCTCTGCAGCATAGATCCAGTGGCTCCCTTCAGCCATCAGGGGGAAAAAAGGGAGTTCTGGCAGGTCAATTTTTAAGAAGGGTTCAGCCAACAGGGTAGATATTGATGAAGCCAAATGCAATTCTTAAAGGAAACAATTTTGTATGATGAAATTAGCTTATTATTTTAATCCAGACAAGGGTATCCACGCATATCTGCCAGGACCCCAGCCATGGGCATAACGGTGTCACAGAAACCCCTGTTTCAAGCAGAATTTGTGGTTAATAGTTGACAAATAGATAAGCGAGTGTGTTTTCACTCTGACAACTTAGGATAACTATCTACTCTAAGAAGGAGACTCAAAGAATCACTTTAAAAGAGCAAGATCTTTCCTATAGCCCAGATGGATAATGTTAGATTTTTTTTAGATGTATTCCTGGTCGTGTGGCCCACGGTCTGGCATTCAGTCTGCATGGCAGATTTTATGCTTTTTTCTATATGCCAATTCCCAGTTTGGTATTTTTCACATCTCTTGGTGTTCCTAGTGGCAGTCATAGCAGTTATATTCTTAAGAGTTTAGGAGAGTGCATGTGTGTGTGTTTCTAGCTGTGATGGATGTTTTTGATCATTTTCAACAACATCAACAAATAATTGTTACCCTGTCTACTTGTCTATATTTTCTCTCTCCTAAATCTGTTCGGACAGACAGGTACCTATGTCTCTCTCAAAATGAATTCAGCCTTGATCTTGACCTTTCATTTATATATGTGTGGTCTCTATGGCAGCATTTTCTGCACCTTCATGAGTCTCTTTTATGACATCCTTCAAAAAAAAAAAAAAAAAATAGAAGCATTAGACAGTCACTGGAGTAAAGTTTGTTTGGAGCCCTTTCCTAAAAGAAAGTACAATCTTCGTCTTTCAGGACTGCCAAATTGGCTCATTTTAGTCTTGCTAATATCATTTAATACTAATAAAAATGGAAGCTTTTGAGCAATGGATAGAATGAAATGATAGATGATTTCAGAAAAGCTGGCTTACTAAATCTCAGAGGAGCAAATTTATCCCAGTAGTAAGTAGGTGTAACGCTAATGAGTTAAGAATTATATCCATTAATACCAGAATTGATTTTTTTTTCTGTTCTCTCTCTCCCTCTGTGTGTCAGATAAAAATGGAATAGGAATCTTGTTAAGCTGACAATAATGTAAGCTCTAAGAGATGTTCAGCTAATTTCTACTGAAAAGCTTTGTTATTGATATGCATTTTCAAAATTCATAATTACATTGTTTTAAGACTTTCACTCTTCATGCTCATAGTATTTAAAAAGTTGATGCTGCTTGTGTTCCTCTTGCATACAATGTGATAGAATATGCCAGTGATACTTTTTAGTAACAGGTTTCTATGTGAATGCAGTATAAAATCTGTATGTTCCATTTTCCTTGTTCAAAGTAGGACATGCAGAATTGTGTTGTAGGCTGCAGGAGGGACCTCGGTACAAATCTGTACCCCTTCTACTATTTTCACATCAATACATGGATGAAAGTAATTGTTTTAAAGTTTTGACTCAGACATGCAAGGTATAATAAAGAACTTTAAAAAAAATGTGGTACCAGTCAGGAGAGGTAAGAGTATTAGTAGTTGGAAGGGGGAAGTAGATTAAATATCCAAATGCCATGCTATTCATTAGCAAAAACTACAGATAAGTGTCTGTTGCACATTTCTGGAATATATCCATCTTCTCAGTGCCTTGTTTTCACTGCTTTTGTCACTTTCAGTCTCTCTAGCTTACATAAATGTATTGACCAAGTACCAGCCTCCCTGTTCATTTTTGGAAGTGTTGCCAATGAAAACTCTTGTGCTGTCTACATGAGAAAGATATAGCCCACATCAAAGATAATTGCAAAGGTCTAGGATTTCTGTGTAATAACATTTGTTCTTAGTGCAGGCTATCACCCTTTAATACCTATTACTCTTTACTAGTAAGAACACAGGACACTCATTTCTGCATAGCAAGACTTCAGCTGTTGTGGGCAAGGGGGTAATATGCAATCCCATTCATAAGCCAGTCAAGAAGTATCTTCATGTATTTGCATCTCATACTGCTACCGGAAACCTTGTCCTGATACACAATTTTCACTAGTTTTGGAGTAATGCATAAGTTTTTTTAAATCTCTGTCTCACCTGCATAATGGCTTGATTTTTTCTTTTCCCTTTTGGTTATACAAATAAAAAAAATTTTACTTTTTGGTATCTTATGTAAAATGTAAATTAGATTGACTTTGAGCACTCCATTGTTTTTTTTTACCTTTAAGTCACAAATGACTGCTGATCTATCCTTCTTTCCATTCCTCTTAAGTTCTCTGCTAATTTCTAATATATTCTATTTTAGATGATAATTCCTACCATTTCTATAAGATTTTCCTTCATCTTCAGGATGCAAATTTACCTGGCTTTGTCAGCGTCTGACTTAAACAAATTCCAGGCTTCCTCTGAGTTAGATTAGCTTAGCTCCTCAGCTCCATAGCCCTTTAAGAATCACCTCCCTTAGGCTACATCTGTACAAGTGGATGCAGGATTGCTTTCTGGTGTCTGTATCTGGGAGCATGTTTCACTTACGTCCCAAATTTGTCTCAGATAGGTACCGCAGAAAATAAATCACTGTAGTGAGGTCGTGGGAGCCATGTCACATTTGACTAGTTCTTCAACCCTGTCATGACACCTGTGGTGAGCTGTGGTGTGAAGCGGCATGTCAAGATAGATGTTGCCATAGGTTGTGAAAAATTGCCTTTTTGAAATTGGTAGCCTTAGGTACAAGTATTTTCTTGCTTGTCCTTCTTCATATTTCCTTTCAAGTAAATGAACTCATAATTAAGTTCAATTCAGATTTCTACATTATGAGCAATTTTTTTTTTTCTATTAATTAAATCCACATTCAGAGTATTAGCACCTCTTACTGTTTTGGAGACTGTAGGACTAGAAATTGGTCAGCTGTCATACTCAGGAATATCTTCCCCACTTTCCTCCGTGTTAATTTTCTAGATTTATTTTACAGAAATAACTCTGCGGGACTATTAGTAAGTTTCCAGTCTAGCCAACCTAGACAAGCAACATGTGCAAATAAGCCAATTTCCTGAGGCTTTCAAAGGCGTACATATAAATTTGGTATCTGAATTTGGCATTCCCAGTTCCTCCTGGAAGTTCTACCTGTCAGGTACCTAAAATTGAAATAAAAAACATGCCTGAGTTAGTTGGACTGACTTTTGTTCTTGATAGAATAACAAGACTTTGATCTCTGGCCATAGTCCACTCATGGACTTCCTGTAAAATCCTGTTTGTCATCCTTCCACAGCGTGAAATGACAGGGATTGACCCTGCTGTGTTCTAAATATACTGTCACTTCTCCTATGCTATTAGCATGTGGTGCTGCTTGTCTGCTCTTCCTTTTATCCCCAACACTCCTGAACTGTGCGTACACTCAAATAAATGCTTTTCATTCCTACATGCCATTCTGTCTTGCTGAGTTTTGGTTCCTGCGACAGAGTTAATGTTCTTCTGTTACATGTCACTGAGGAACAATATGGTTCAATAACAGCATAGGTTTCTGAGGGGACCTGTGCCGTTTCCCAGTCACTATGTGCACTGCCCTGGTGTCCTTGGGCATCATTAGAAATCTGATGCCTCTCTCAAGGCATCACAAGAACAAAGCTTTGTCTTTCCCAGCCGTTGGTCACTGCTGACGGCTTCTGAAGATCCTTCCAGTTACACCAAATTCTTAGGATCTCTTTTCCTCTCAGAAGAAAATCTGTCTCACTAACCTAGAGGTAATGTATGGATGTATACTGAGGAACTAGATGTCAACAGATACTGAATTTGTCGAGCAGTTAATAAAAAACAATATTTTAAAGGACTTTATTATTTCTTTGACATTCTTCTTTTTGTTTCCTGACATTGTTGTTAGAGCATGTTAGTGCCTTAATTATCTTTTTCTTGGAGAGCTCTCATTGTTCTGTAAAAGTCCAGCGATGGAGGGCAACAACCACAAGGCAGCCACAGAAAAACGAGGGCACTGAGGCTTTGGGAGATGCTCCCTGGCAAATCAGCTGTTTTCTCTGGTGCTTTGCTGGCCTCAGGACAGAAGACAAGATGTTCCCACACATCAACCACAGGACTAGCCTTGTCAAGGATTGTCAAGGAAAAGTGGGCCTCCTGCTAAAGTAACAGCGTGTGGACAGGCCTGGAGGAGGTGGAGGCTCGTGGTGTCTCGGTATCTCTTGCCATTCCTGTTACTGGTGTGACAGAGGGACAGGATGGAGAGCTGGTGTCCGTAATACTCTACGTGACTGCAGTACGGTTTGCTGGAGGATGCCTGCTAGAGCCCCCCTTGTCTTAGTTCTCAGAAGATAGCATGTTAGGTAAATATTATTCTGCCTTAATGAAGAGGCACAATGTTTGGTTAGGCCTGACCCTTAAATCTTCCAAAAAAACAGTAGCCTCAAGAACAATAACTTCCTGATATGACGAAACTACTTCTTCCTGCAACTACTCCTGGCATTGTTGAGCATTCTGGGTACTGCTCATGAGAGACCCGCGAGTGCAGATGTGTACTGAGTGCTTTCCTCAAACAACAAAACTAACATGTGAAGTTGATCTTTAGCCCAAAAATGTGACTATGTAAGCCAAAAACAGATGTTTGAATTAAGACTCAAATCCCTTAACATTTTGTTAGGTGTTAGTGCTGAGCATCAAGAAAACCAAGCTCACAAGATGGAATCAGTACAAGCAAATTAAAAACAAAAATGGGAAAGAGGGAGAGGGAGTTGGAATTAATTTGGGTATTTCCATCTTTTCCAGATTTTCTCATAGAGAGCGCAGGATTCTTGACTGCTCACTCCTTTGCATTTGGTGCAAGTTCTTGGTTTTACTTCCTTTATTGCTTTACAAAAGAGATTAGCCGCTGTTTATATTCTGTTGCACTATTTTGGGGGGTGTTACTGTGGTTATTTTATTCTGACAGAAGATAGGGCTGCTGCCAAAGGGATTGTCCTGCTTTTCCTTCATCTGTGGCAACATGTTCCTGCTGCCTCCCTTGTGCCAGGACTACCAGACAATTGGCTGTGTGTTGAGATGGATTGAGGAATTCATCCTGTTGAAAGCTACTCATTTTAGTTGTCTTTGAATTTTCAGTTTTCAGTCACATCTGTTCCCTCATCCCACTTACTGCATAGCCACGTGACTATCTGTGCTGTCACAGAGGAGGGGACAGAAAATGAGAAAATAAAAAAGTAGGATATTTGGCCGCTAACATCCTCCCTTCTTAGACATTGCAGGCGATATTGTCAATGAGCAGTGCTTTAAGCCACCACATCAAAACGGCAAGGCAAGGAACACTGGCTATGTGCAAGCAACCTGCTCTTCCTGCAGGTCTTCCCAGAATTTATCTTATTATTTTATTAAGTTATTATTTTATGAAAAAGCAGCACTGGGCACTCCATAAACAAGGTTAATAATATTAGTTTCCGTTTCAGTAATGCTGGAGGGAGCAGTGCCCTGCTCTGAATCTGACTTTGAAGGCCTCCAATCTGTTTAGACACAATTGAATCAGGCCGGCAGGAAGTTTTGTGAGAAAGGTTTCCATAACAGAATTTTTCCATAATAGAAATTTTCTGGAAACCTTGGGGCAAACCAGGAGAGCGTTGGGACAGTGGTAGATTCACCCTGGCGATCCTCTCCCTCCTCCTGCTCTGTGACACAAGAGAGGGTAGTGAGGGCAGAGGGAGCTCTGCCTCCCCTAACTGTTCCGCAGAAGAAAGCAACCTTGCAGGAGGAGGGCACGCGCCTTGCTGTCAGTGGGGAAGTAAGGCTGGGGGGGTGTTTCTTGCTGAGGATCTTCTTGCTCCCTTTCGTCTGAGCTGATTTTACTCAGGGGGCTGTCTGCTCCGCGGTACCTTGCGGAGAGACTGTCTGCTTTTCCTCTTCCTGAATATATGAATTCCTGGGGTGGGAGGAGGGCTATAAAAGTGCATGATAACCTCATTCCTAACAGTGTCCTGGGACGTGACAAGGTCTGGAAGCTCCTTGCTGGGCTTTTCTGCCCCATAACAACTGGAAGAATGAGAGAGGGGTACTTCTCTGCAGCAGCTGCTTAGTGCCGTGCTCCTGCTCAAGTGCCACTTCTAGCTTTTGTTGTTTACATGTGCCTGTTGGCACAAGCGGGATCCTGAAGACTGAATCTGACTCAAAAAAAAAAAAAAAAGAAAGAAGATATAAGGTCATAGCAAAGACAATTCCATGCTGATCTGGGGATGCATCTGGTTGTTTTTGCATAGAGCCACTTTTGCTTGATGTATACTGGAGGTTTCCGTGCAGTGCACTGCCAGAGTTGCGCATGTGACTGTTGCCATTTGGTCCTTAGTTACAGAGGGTTTGGTGTGCTTTCATGGCAAGTAATAAAGGTATCGTGAGTGGGAATCCCATCCTCACACTTGGCTCCATTTATCCAAGTGGCTGGCATTCCTAGTCTTTGGTCGCAGTAGATCCTGATTGCTGAACATCCACAGGAATCACCCTGTTATCTGGATTACTCCAAAATCCTTCTTTTTGATCCTTAGCAAATGCAGACCTGCCTCATTCATATCCCTCCAGAGTGCTCATCTGCTGCCATTTCTTCATCTCTGCAGACTTCTGTCTGCCCTTCTTCTGTCATGCTGAACGCACACAACTTGTTCTCATTTGCAGACCTTTCATTACTTGCTTCCTACTCTACCTGCAATCTTTTATTTACCACTGGAATATCAACTCCTGAGTTTGATCAGCCAGCAATATTGGTCACTTTTCTCAGGTTTTGAACTTGTTTTCTTCCATGGTGCTCCTCAGTGCTGTGAAGAATGCTTCAAAAACGTCTGCACAACTGCATCAACAAAAAAAATCTGCACAGCTCCATCAGCACTGCTCCTCCAGACCTCTCTCTAAGATTGTTCTTTGCTGTCATGCCTGCATAAGACTCATAGTGTGCCAAGTTCTCTGCCCATCTGGCTGGCAAGACTGTCTCATGTTATACTTTATCTGTATCTATATGCTGTCTCTTGTCTTCATTTTAAATTGCAGTTTCTTTGGGGCAAGAGCTGTCTTTTTGCACAATGTTTTTATAATGTTTCTCACAATGGGGTGCTGATCCATGGAGGGAGTTCTCCAGCATTTAATGACAAAAATAATAAAAGTGTTATTAACAAATGTCTCTGTATGGCTGCATCACATGATGTGGTCACAGTTTGCAAAAGGAAATTCTGAAATTCAGTTCCCTTGGGCAGAAGTTGTCCCTCTGCCTAGAGAATATAGGTGCAACCCAAGGTAGTCCATTTTCAAAAAGGAATGTATTAGGAAAATATTTGAACTTGAGTAATTCCACACACACAAGACTCCTTCCCCTGCCCCCGCCTCCGCCCCATCAAATCAGTATTCTGCACTTTCAGAAAGATTTCCTACTGTGCCGCATTTTCATTAGTCCATTAATTTTGTCATTTCAGAACTCAAACAGCATGGCCTAGAGCAGTGGTTTTCCAAATTCCTTCCAGTTGTAGCATGCTAACATAAACAACATTTGCATATGGATGTCGTAAAAATGACTAATGCCAGCAGTCATCGTACTTTATTGCAGTAACGTGACACATGTGCCAGAGCACCCTGACAGATCTGCTCGTAGCTCACTGGCGCTGGTGGAATGGCACACCTCTTATCTAATGGGGACATCCATGGCAGAGCACACTCTGATAAGAACCAGAGCATGAACCCAGCATCAGATGCATATCCTGGAGGGAAAGGTCCAAGCGGTTTCACTGCGTGACAACGGAGCTTGGTACGTGTCCTCTACACCGAACCAGAATCAGTTTCAGGAAGGAGAACAAGTAGCATTTTCTGGTTTCATAGCCAGGGAGTTCAGTGAACTTCTTGACTGCAGCTGTTGACAAGTCACTTCAGAGACATTTGACTCTGACCTCGGCCTTGTACCCAGTCATATGTTAACATCTCTGCTTCTCCAAAGAAGGCTGCAAATGGGTACTGTAGTTAAGGGGGAGTCAGTTGTACTGTGAACGTGAGGCTGAATGTTGCCATTTTCAGTCACGAATTTGCAGAGTTGAGGGAATACATAGCTCAGCCTCATCTGATTTTTCTTCCAGAAAATGAGGGGAAAGGGTTGTGAACCTGATTACATCATCACGCTGCATAGAAAACACATTTTCTTGTCTTGCAAACTAGTTTTCAGAGCCTTCTCAGGCTTTCTAAACAACTGAGTTGTACATGATTATGCCATGTCTAACAGCCACTCCTTCCTAATGCCTTTCAAATTTATTTTCCACTTTTTACCAAATATGACAGAAGCATAAAGGTCTCCAAGGTAAGACAAACTTACGTAAAAATTGTGTAAAAAGTGCAGCGAAGAGAAAGATGCAAATTAGTGCTCCCCCTGAGAGAAGAGCTGTGCTGTATTATCAGGCATCAGCAAATCTATGTGGGAAGGAGGCACTTTAAATGCACAAATAATTTAAAGCAGAGCTTACAGCTTAATAGCAGGATAGGGCAAGTACGAGACAACAAATGCAGGCTGGTAACTACTGCCCTTCTCAGAAAAAAAAAAAAATCTTTTTAAATGCCATCCTCATAGGCAGGTCCTATCTCCCACAGAAGATCACAGAAGATCACTGTGTCTTGGTTTGTGGCCATTTGCACGTAGTTCATCTCCTGCTTCACAGAAACATTTCAGTACGGTCCCTCTAGGGAGTTTTCAGACTCTCACTGGAAACAGCACATCATGTCCCAAAACTTTTTTTTTCTTTTTTTTCCACCCAGATTGGAAAACAGTGAATGCAGCGCCTGGGCACAGCTCTCTGATGGAGGGGCAGCTTTCATAACTCTGCTCAGCTGGTGCCTCACATCTGTCAGTGCTGGTTGCTCTACGTGAAAGACAGTGTGAACTCAGAGCTGATGGGGCAACTCTTCACCACAAGCATCCCTGTTCTGTAGCCAACTGTAGCAGGAGCTCCCTGCACATGTTATCAAGCTATACAATCCCATGGGACCTTGTTGTATTACAAACAGCCCTGTAACACATCCAGCATTCCTCTGCTGTCTTGTATCTGGGAAGCAGGAGCCAGAACAGTCTGTCCTCAAAAATGGCTCTTCCCTATATATAGTGCATGGAGAGTAAGGGACTGTTTATCACAACCTTTTAGTGCCGATGTCTGCCTGAAGTTTCTTTTACAAACAATTGAACTAAACCCTTTTCCTGGCACTAGCTTTCATCCTTCATTTTGCTGTTTTATCAGAGATAGAGACAACAGTACATTTATTTCTGTATGATGGCCCACAGGTAATCTTTGGTTGCAGGAGGTAAAGCTTAATTTCCCTCAATTGCATGAGATTTCCTTATTCTACACAAAGTTGTAAATCACCTCGACAAAGACTCCTTGCTTGCTCAAATATACATGAAACATTGCAGTGTGCTCTTTGTATTGCAGTTTCAAAACATTCTCAGGTTTATTCAGCTTTCTGCAGGTAATATTGCGTGATGTGGGGTGTATGTAGGCCCTTTTTTCATTGTCCACCAGAACACTCCTGTAAACACATTCAGAAATGACTTCAGCATATATTTTTAATGCTTCTTTCATCCTTTATCAGAATAAGCTTGAAGCAAGTGCTTTCCCTAAAAAAAAAAAAAAAAAAAAAAAGAAATTGTGATATTGTTCTTTCCTTCACACAACCCTGAACATTACAACCACAGTCTTGTTTTCCAAGAACAAATCTTGAAGAATGAACAAAATGACACTATGTAGCGTCTAGTAGCCTGTGGGTTATTTAGTCATGTAACTTGTGGCCAGCACTGCAAGGAAGAAGAAAAAGTTTCTTACCACAGTGTGAGTGTAGAATTGGCTGGTTCACAGGCCCTTTGATAATTATTTGAAGTGACATGCCTTAGTTTGGGAGTCATTTGTTTTAATACTCCAATTTTCAACAGTTTCCACAGCATTCCTCAAAGAGCGTCATGGCAGAGCTTTTCCATTTAACATGAGGAAGAGTGAGGGAGACTCAGCACAGCCGTGGGCATGGTGGCTTTCTCCAGGAAAGTCGCACTCATGTTTCAGGTCTCCCACATGAATTCCTGAATCATTGCACCACAGCAGCACAGGTTGCTGCTGTGTTTCTTAGCTGATCCATGATCTGAAAAACAGTTTCCTGATGGATGTCTTGTCAAAACTAGCATATTCGAGAGCAGTATTTCAGTTCTGATGAACTGGCATTTTTTGATAAAAAATCCAGTTGTCAGTAAACTCCTGACCAGCTCTAACAGAGACTTTCCTGCTGCTGCAATTGGTGCCAGATGAGCACCAATGCTTCCATCATTGGAGATAGCTAGAGTTTTGCCATCAACTTCAAAGGAACTAGGATCAAACCCATGAATTCATGTCTGCACTTTTTTTTTTTCTATTTAGCTTTTTGAATAATTTATAAGCAAAAATAAGCTGGATTCCCCCACTCTTTCTGATGTTGAATAAAGCTGTATTTAGTTACTTTTCTTGGTTTCAAGGGAGCTTTGGTGCAATCATGAGCATCTCATTATGGAAAAAATAGAGGACATATCTGTCCTCTGCCCATAGAGGACAGATAGGAAGAAAAGAGAAGGAAATCCTTAGGCACATTGAAGACTCACAGAAGATCTGAGATTCAGAGATGAGAGATCGAAAGTAAGGTAGTCAACATATTCAGAGCTAAAGGCTAGGGGCTGGAGTTGTTTCAGGGGGTGGTGGGGAATGTAAAAACATACTTCTTTGCAGTGAGTTCCTCTATTTCTAATGCCATTGCATTTATTTGTGTGCTTATTCTTATCATTTTGGAAGTTAACTTCTGTAAGTTTACCAGTTATGCACTACTCCTGAGCAGAATTTGCAGCAGATTATACATTTTCTGGGATTCACTGAGCCATGTGTTTGTTCTGTATCCCTGAGAACTATTTCCATCTTAAGATTGTTTGGAAAAAAAGGAAAAGAAAAAAAAATTCCCAGTCCACCACCCAAGGCTTAGTGTTTACTTTTGCTGCATGCATCATTTATTTTCATTCTGCAAGATCATGATGACACGCTCGCCCAAGCACATGCTCTTCTAATATGTTACATTCCTTCAGCTCCTCCATGTGTTAGAAGTGATCCTACTGCTAGATGAGAAAGATCTTGTAATACAAGGAAAGAGATTACTAACAGTTCTACATTTCAAAGAATCATGTTGTAGACAAAAATGATTGGCTACCTTTTTTCCAGACTATATATAATTATGTGTATGTTTGAGCCTTATTAGGAAAGCCATCTGCTAGATGATTGTATGTTTGGGAACTTCTCTCCCTTCCATGAGAACATGCTATCATGGTTAGCAAGCTTTGGGAAAGAGAGAGAGACATGCACTTCAGCCTCTGAGTAGAGGAACAGGACACTTTGAGGTTCAAATGTGTCCTAAAAAATATTTTTGCAGCTATTGTTCTGTGTGAATGTGTCCAAGCAAGTACATATACTATATTTCTTGTATTTGCTGGGTGTCTGGAATAAATCTCTTTTCAGTCTCTGTTTGGGGTTTCAAACATCTATGTTCCATGGTGTAAAAACTGCCTGCAGAAAATCTGTTCCACATTTACTTGTCCCTTCCTGTCAATCAGCTTAAAAAGGTGGTAGTAGATGCTTACAAAGAGTGACACAAAAACATTATATGAAGCTGTATCTTAATTACAATAATTTATTTTAAGCAGTGTCTTACTGATGAGTCTTTGTTAAAAGATGGTGCATAAGTGAATGCCTGATTTTTTAACTTCTGTCCAGTACATTTAAACTCTTAATGGAAAACTTTGGAAATTTTCTTTAAATATTTTTTGTTCAGCATGTGCAAAACATATAAAAGATGAAAATTATAGATGCATTCAGTATGACTTATTTGAAGAGCCTTTTGCACATCTTTATCTGTTAATATCCCATTAGTAAGCTTTTGGACCTGCTGTTCATGGATTGTATTAACTTACCCAGTGAACATTTTGAGTATTGGATAAAGTGTTACGTACTTTCTCCTAATGCTCATTTGAGTTGAAGGACATTTTTGCTATTTGGCTTTAGCAGAAGAGGGTTGTACTCTGCTTTTGCAAATATGGATAACAGAAAGGAAAAGCTTCTTTGCCTTTTTGAAATGTTCCTTTTTTGAGTGTGAGAATTTTAAGGATGCTTTCAAAGATGCAGTCCTCTCAGGAAGGTAGCAGACACAGAGAGACTCTTGTGCTGCTTTGCCCTTACTTATTTAATAACCTCACTGTGCTTCAGAGAACAAATTATAATCTTAGTGAAGCCAATTTAATGGGGGCATAAGAACATAATATTTTCTGAAAGTACCTACTCTGAACTGAAAGCTCTGTAATAAATTCAGTCTATTTATTTTAGTCACAAAATCAGTTATACAACTTCTAATTACCAAAGTTTCTGCAAGGCATAACATAGGGATCTGCATGATCTTCTCAATATTTATGAATTCTAAACTGTAAAAATTGACACTCTCTGGGTGAAAATATTATCAGTCTTTTCAAGGGGGCGTTTTGAAGTTTTATAAATAGTTTTTTTTTTTTTTTTTTTTTTTTTTTTTAAACTCTGCCTAGTTACGCCTCTCTAGGACCTTGACCAAGATATTTTTTCTGTCAGTTTTATCCTTTTTAACTAGATATATATGGTTTAGTAGAAAATTTCAACCTTTTTCATTTCAAAGGGGCCTGAAGTAACGTCTGAGTTTACACCTGTCTTTCACCTGCGCCAACACTTAGGCATTTCTTCCTACAGAGACAGAAAAAATACTTACAGACCAAATGAAGCTCTGCTTTCCTGAAAGCCTTAATAAATTGTACTTTCTGGTTCAAACTGGCTCCAGATTAACAAAGTTGCTTAAGCCTGTGCTTAACTTGGAGAATTTAAGCAATCCTTCCTCACTCTCAAAGAATGGCTTTTTCATCCCATTTGTGCCACTTTGGTCTGTGTGTTACATGAAGTATGTGCTGAAGCATGTTGCTAAATCAGAAACTGAATGAGAGTTTGTCTCTAGAAGGTAGATATCAGTCAAAAGTGAATCTATTACACATACATAAATGACTAGAAAGGTAAAAGTATTCTGTAGCAATATAAGACTTAATGTCTTCCGTTTTACAGAAGACGGTGCCATTAGTAAACTGCTCCATTCCAGGAGCTGCTGTGTCTCTTGGAGGTCTAAACTACACTAGAATAATGCCAGTACTGCTGATGATTGATATAAACATTCTGGCACATTTGTTAGGGGAGATGCAGCTTCTATTAGTAAAATGGTGGATTTGCCATTACGGATGCATTTTGGTTTCCCAAAGAAAATAAGTTGTGCTGATAATGTCACATTTTTGCTGCTGTAACTGAGCATATATTGTGATCTCTTCTGGTTCAGGCATGTTAAGAAAAAAATTACCTTAAACAGTGCTCTTACAGAATAGAGCAGCAAAGTTTAATTGTTTAATTTTGACACAAATCTTCCCTGCTTCTCCCTTATTCTGTGTAATAAAAAATTGCTATTTGGCCTAAAACTAGAATTATGAACCCACTTAGTCCACAGTGGACACCTCATTCTTCATCCCAGCTTCTGTGTGTAGGTAGGTGCACATTGATGTTATAGTTCATTAAATTACATAGGGACATACAGAAATATCTAGGGCTGTGTTGGGATACACAGTGCAGGTGGCAATCTCTGTCATGTATCTGCTCATCCTTAACTGAGAAATTTCTTCAAACCGTTGCCAACCAGTCCCTTTTAAACACACATATATCACAAATTGGTGGGTGCTGGGGACATGGGGCTGTTTGTGCATGTGTGTGGATGTGCGAAAGAGAGGGAGGGAGGAAGAAAATCACCATAATGTGTTCTGCAGAAAAGTACAGCTTATCTGGAGACTAATAAAACAATAATTTTGGCAGCGGAGAAGTCCTGAGTGAGGTATCCTACTGCTTGTACCTTTGTTTCCCATATGGGAAAGTCTCAAACAGACTATCTAAAAGAGTCATATCTAAAAGCCAGAAGAAGAAAAAAAAAATTCTCACTTAGTTCATATTGTGTGGATTGGCTGGCTGGTAGCCAAACTCACGACAGCTTGTATTGTGGCTGAGAGAGCAGTGTGGCTCTTGGATCAAGGTCAGCAAATTCTTAATGAACGGAGCTTGATTACTGTTCCCTTTGAGGGAAAAGGTTGTTTGGAGGTGAACAAGGCTCAGTACAAAGGCATATTCCAAATCCCTCGTTCACACCCAAAATTAGATGGACTAAAGCTATCTAAAGCACAGGTTCCTGAGAGCTGGGGAATACCTGCATAAGAAACAGGCTCAGTAACTCTATAAACTGAGGCTGGTACATCCTTATCTTAGCATGCAGTACCCACATTCAGTATTCACTGAGACCCTGTGAACAGTTTTACTTTAGTGTTTCATCACATCCCTTATCCAGCACTGTCCCTCACCTAATTTAAGGCTTAGCCTTGCAAGGTTTTGCATTCCCAGACTCAAGATTGCAGGACTGCTGGGACTGTCTGACTGGCCTGGCATACAAATCCAGGCTGTATCCCTCTGCACTATTTGCTGACTTTCCTAGAGCTTCTTATTATTATAGAATAGATCTGGGCTAAAATCAGTCCCATTGCAACTGCAAGGGTATTTAACTATTTTGGAGTAGCAGGACCAGAATTTCAAACCCCAATTCCTTTTAGAGGAAGGATCAAAAATGAGCAAGAAAGCTGAATTCTGGTATTAGGAGCTGTTCCGGGAGGTACAGTCTTTCAGAAATGTCCAATTCCTGTGAATGGCTAAGGGTCAGACCTTTACATTAAGCTTTTCTTCTAGAACAAAATCTAGATGAAGATCTGAAGACAGACACCAGAAAATAGTGTTTTGTTTACATATTCAGAGTTTAGAATAAAAAAAAAAAAAAAAAAGCAATCCGGTTCAAAATCACATTCAAAAAGAACTCCCGAGCTCCTGAAAGCTCTTTATGAAAGGACAGCACTATTTGCTTTTGCTAGGTAGAAAGCAGAACCTTTTCAATGGCATTCATATCTTATTTGGGAAGTACTTTCCAGCATCCATGGGCAAAGTTGTTCAAACCCAAGAGTCAGAACAACAATAAAGGAGTAAAGCTACAAAGCATTTTTTTATCTTGCCAGACCAAAACACTTTCATTTCTAGAAGTGTCCCAGAAGTTCAATAGCTTGTCTGTTTTTGGAAGTGATTTTCTTTTTGCTTCAAATCTTCTACTGCTATTGAGAATGATTTTGTTTACATCAATACACGGCTATTTTTTATCACTCCATGTTAGGTGCTAGCTGTCTTACTGACCTTTTTATCTAGGTTTTGCTTTGAACAAAAAAAGCAATTGTTATTTTAAGAGGAATATATTCGATGCTAAATTGGATTCTATCCAGAAGGGTTTATAATCTAATTCTGACAAGAAAAATCAGGGTTTTGATATTAGGAGCTGAAGCACTTCTCTGTCTATGTGAAGCATTGCTGTAAAATCACGCAGCTCGGAAATTCTTGTTTTGACCTTTTATATATTCTTATGTAAAGGGGTTAAAAACATTGTTGTCCTGATTAATAGCAATTACTAGAGACTCCTCACCATGCCTCTAGAAAAGAATCATGCATATTTGATGTCCTTTTCCTTTTCTCCTTTACATTTCAAATAATTCAGCTAGACCATCCCCATGAATTGGGTAAGCAGAGCTGTAACACCTACTTAGGGGACGGGAACCATCTGGTTTCCTTGGAACTTGGGACCTTCTGGCAAATATGAGGTTGAACCAATTTAGAGCATGATGAAGTGGTAAATAATGGACATTCTTGAAGTGTCTGAAATGGGATCAGCTGTTACTGGCAGAGACCAGCAGGTGCAGAGCACTATGCTGCTGCAGGCAGGGGCTTCTCTTGGAGAGGGCAGCTGGGGAAATGTCCTGCAAAGTGAACGGGAGCTCATGGTGGAGCTTTGGTAACTGGCGGGTCTCGGTGGTCTTGGTGGAGGCTCTCACTGAGTGAAGCATCCTGCATGCCCGTGCTTGCTTTCTAGGAGCTAGCAAGTTTATTGCCTTTTCAAGGGTTCAGAAGTGAACCCTTGCGGAGACCAAAGTACTTGCAAATTTAGGAAGACGGGGCTTAAGGCTGACAATATCTATTTCTTATTTATATTTGTGGCATGGTGGCAGTGATCTGAAGCCATAAAAGCTACCCGATTGCACATTTGTTTAACTTCACACTTCTATTATTGTTATCTTTCCCTTTCCTCTCTTTTTCACTCTTTATTTTATATTGTATTAGGTTTCTAAATTGACAATTGACTTTGCTTGGAGCAGCAATGCTTTTTTTTTTTTTTAATACACTGAATATAGTAATAAAAATAGTCTTTTGGGGGGTACAGAACAGTGTTTCATGTACCTCTGGTTTACGTGGGCCTTAAAACAGTAGTGTATACAAAAGCATGTATGTATTAGCCATGGTTCTTTTTTTCATGTGTTGTTTTTAGTCATTAAATGCAAACATATTGTGTTGCATCCTAGTTTAATATAAAGGTCTGTTGGCAAAATGTGGCATTTTCTCTCAGCTGTTAGCACCCCTTGAGGGAAGATCTATTGGCAAAGAGCAATCTGCAGAAAAGACTGCTAACTTCAGAGTGTATTTCATACATCAGGGACTGCAGCACCCCTTTGGGCCCCCAAATTGTCTAATTTTTTAAGATGTAGCTTTCCCGGACAAGTTACTGTAGCCAGGAGGCAAGATCCTTTAGAGACAGGTTGTCCCACACACCGTACCTTCTGCATTTTTGTCTGGAGATTTTCTGTGAGGTTTGACTGAATAAAGAGCAGCAGACTGAGAACTGACCTTGGCACCGTGGTGCTATCTGAAAGCTGTATTTCCTGGGTGGACTGTAGGCCAAGCTTTCAATCTTCCAGTAGCCCCGAAGAAAGCAATTTTTTTGAATTAGACCCTGAGCGAGGCCCCCAGGGGCAGTCGTGACCCTTCCAAGCAGAAGCGATACAGCTGGAAAAATGCCTTGGTTTTGTTTTTGCGCTAAGGTAACCTATGGCAGGTGGAAGGCAGGGAGATAAAATCAGAAAGTTTTAGAAGCTGGCTCAAAAGACTGTGTGGCAAACTTCAAGAATATGCTTATGGTGACGAGCCTGTGAATAGTGAGGAATTAATGGGAATTCTGGCAAAGTGTAGACAGTGTGACACTGATAAAGCCTCCGATGCTGCCACCTGCTCTTGTACGTGCCCACAGCTCCCTCATGGTGGCAGTGGAATAAATGTTGCCCAAGAGCAATGGTTTACTCTGTGGTACAAACCGGAGGAGACACCAGCAGACTGGTGTGTGAACTGGGAGAGGTGTTGGCAAGAAGAAATCACAAACCACCCCCAGGAAAGGAGTGTGGGGCTCTTCCGAGGGAGGCTTTTTCCCAGGGGATGCTTTCCCCAAGGCAGATCCAGCAGGTGCCATCATCAAGCTGTGACAGGTTGTTAATGTTCCCCCTTCTTTTTTTTTTTTTTTTTTTTTTTTTTTTTTTTTTTTTTTTTTTTTTTTTTTTTTTTTTTTTT
>VZSV01000163.1:58476-78684 GCA_013398735.1 Nothocercus julius | reverse complement strand
TGCACTCAGCTCAACGAATCAGCTAAACAGCTTATTGAGATGGACAAGACATGCTTAGCTGCCGCGTCTGGCTGTGATGTCCCCTTGCCATCTGACACCGCCCTGGCAGTCACTTTGGCGCAGTGCTCTACCTTAAACAGTACAGGAGCAGTCAGTGCCATCCAGAGGCACATTGAGGGCAAGAAGAATGCCAAGAAACGCCACTCCTTCACTGCTCTCAGTATGACACACAAATCCTCCCAGGCCATGAGTAACAGGCACTCCATGGAAATTAGCGCTCCCGTTTTGATCAGCTCGAGCGACCCACGAGCTGCTGCCCGAATCGGAGAGTTGACTCATCTTTCATCCAGTGCTCCAGCCCAGGTAACAACGATGCATAACTGAACTGTAACACTGAGCCGAGGAGAGGCGAGTTGCATAAATAGCCCCGTTTATTAGACTGGGAACATCACAAGCACCTAGATGGTGGCTCAACAAATGGAAGTGGGTTTTGCAGAACTGCACACTTTACACACCGTTCTGCTTTCCACTGGCTTACTCCTTTCAGTGATATTAACTTCCAACTGCCATAATATGTTATTATTTTGTTTTAATTTTCTAACTGAAGGATACTTAATGGTCTCGTTCTTGTTTCTCTCCCCAGCCCTGGTTTGGAATATTTTGGGCTCACAGTTACAATTATCGCTAGGCTGACACTTGACAGACAGGCTTTCAGCTGGCTCATATGTTTCCTTCTCCTCCCCCTACAACTCTCATGAAAAGATCAAAATAATCACTATGCCCATTTGTTAAGACAGATCAGTAGAATTACTGTGGGAATAATAAAGAAATAGCGACCCAGTTTTAAGTCTTTTGTACATCTGCACAGCCAGAACAGGACAGCTGAGATTGCTGCTAAAAGTCCATTTTGGAAGAATGTGTCTCAGAAATTAGAACTGTCAGCGTGGTGATGCATGTATTTGCAAAGGCAGGAAAATACGGAGCTTTGTAAGCTGGTTGTTGAAAGCACACAGCCCAGAGGGCCTGATTTGTCACTGCCTCTTTCAAAGTAATTTACACCTATGCAAAGTTGTTCTGAATTGCTGTCGTTCTAATTTGACAGTATTTTGCATGCGTTTTTCTTCTGCATGCATTAATCACTGGACAGGTATGAGAATCTGGAGAATAAGGCCCAAAAATGTCAGATTTGTTTTGCAGTAATGGATTGTATTAACTTTAGTGATATAAGTAATTTATTTCAAATGCAAAGTGCAGCTTATATTCCCTCACTTTAAGTTACAGAAAGTAATAATTTTGAGAGATCCTATCACCTTTATTCCCTAATGTATTTGATATCCTGTAGGGTAGCAATGTTGGTATGAAATTCATATGTTTGGGTACACAATAGGAATAAAAAAGATTTTTACAGTAATTATTTCCCTATAGATTACTGAAAGAAAAATGAATGCACTGTATTTTAAGAAGTGTTGCACCTGGCTAGTAGCTCAACACTCAGCAAGGTTTTAAATTAGCATACGTGCTGATCGCACAGGCCTTTCCCTCCATTCTCCTTTCTGATGAAAGGGAGCAAAGGCACGTTCTCTTGAAAATCCCAGCAGAACTGGAAAAGAACTTCTGAGCTATGTCTTCTGAAGCCTTGGCAGAGATATGAGCTAGACGCACCAGGGATATGCTGAAATCCCTTGCAATTGCCCACTGCTTCTGTGGATAAGGGAATCCAAATGGTAATTTTCAGTTTGAAGAAGCAGAAGAAAATGGAGAATAATAATTGCACAATCTTCTACACACTTTGTGTGCAGCTCAGCTTCTCTTAAAGCTTCAGTATAGTGTGCCTGAGAAGAAGGAGTGTGATCAGGAGTTCAGTGCTGAAGTGAAGTACCCAGTTGTCCCCCTCTTACTGTGTTTTGGGTTGCACTGTGGAGCACACTCATACCACATTAACAAGATTTCTTTTGGATGAACCTAAGCTAGAGCATGCATTTTCAGAGCACACCCATGCACAATCAGTCCATGGGACCAAACCAGACCTAGTCCAAGTAAAAAAAACAAAAACATATTCACTGTTGACACCAGATCCTCAGTACTAATGATTTTACTCTACAGACCAGCTCCTTTAGGTCTGCACTACTTCTTGATGTGGAGGTAACCTAAGTGCAATAGGGTTTTACCACCAATCATTTAATGGAGCAATAACTCTGCTGAAAAAAAGGCAGACCTGCCCTTTTGCCATCCCTCGCTGTGCATTCCTGCCCCTCGCACCTGTGTCCCAGGGCTGGGACAAATGTGTGTGCAGCCGTGCTGTGCCCCACGCCTGGGATTGCTCCGTGGGGCAGCTGCTGGCCGGGCCGGTGCGTGTGCGGACAACTGGGAGAGCGCGAACAGCAGCGGGCAGCACTGCACAGGGGCACATCCTGCGACTCCTTTGGGCAGGAATGCCAGTTTATGCCCATTTGCAGACGTTGGGCACTAGAGTGACTTTCCTTATCACTAAACCTGCTCCAGGGCCTCCCACACAAAACCTGTGAAGCGAGTTTTCATCGCATACTCTTCACGTAGGTGCCATACTGCCTCCGAATACATGATTGGGCTGAGGCTGTTTCATGTAGTAGCACATGTGTACATAGGAGTATACATGTCTTGCTTGTAGGAGCCAGCAAAGCAGCTCCGTACCACCACAATTTAGCTCATTTTCTCCCTCCTGCCTTTTCCAGACAAGGTCCTTTTGCCATAAAGTCTTGTCTTCCCTCTCACCCCCTCAGCGGGAGGCTGAGGGTGAGATTATGACCCTCACACAAAGCACCACGTGTGCCAAGATATCCTGGGGCATCTGTGCAACAACGTAAGTACTAGACATGGGTGAGGGTCCACAACTCGTCAAGTAAATCACACCCAGCTTTTTGGCATTCAACGTGACACATTTGGACTTCACAGAGATGACAGTCTCTGGCTTTTCTGTTTGTATATTAGTTAAGAAAAAAACATGCATACACTTGCTAGACTAATATGAAGGCTCACTGTAAGCTAATAAGATACAAAAATTAGATGATAAAGCAGAAAGTGCATAATTACTCTCCCTTCTTTTAACAGAATAGCTGGCGTGCAAAATTCCCCTCATTTTGAAGATCATTGTGGCACTTGGGTTCAACTGATTGGGGACACAAAGGGCCATTGGGGATTACATGTTTCCTTCCAGAATTTCTGTACAATTGATCTATAAGGGCACAGTCTACGGGCACTTTCCAGAAGCATCTCCCAGGAGGCACAGATGTGAATGTAGGCTGGGTGCTGGGCAGCATGAGCAAAATATATTGATCATGTCCCAGCAGTTCTGCATGTGTGCAGGACTCACACAGATGTGCCAGCTTTGGATGGGCTACCTTATTTGCTGGCCACTCACTCTTGATCCGACAGTTTGTCAAACCTCTGTAAATGCCAGATAAATGAAAGTCTTCAAATTTGCCTGGGCAAGAAGAGATTGTTTTTCCAGGATGTATCTTTGATGAGTTAAAAAAGGATAAAAATTTCTCATTACAAAATGTGGCTTAAGTTTCCTCGTCACAATGGGACCATTCCCTTTCACATGCTGGTCAATGACCTGCTCCACCAACACACTCATGTATTTTATTTCGACAACTGGTAGAGCAAAATGTTCTCCAGAGTAAATTACGGTTGTCAAATTACAGTCCTTTGGACTGTTAGTTGGGTCCTTTCTCTGTAGTCAGTGTTACCTACAGAGGCAAAGCAAAGGTTGGACTGTAACGAAGCCACTCGTGTGTGGCACACAACGGAGGAAGAGTACTGCAACCCTGATTTTGGAGAGCGAGTCTTCTGCCTGACAGCAGTGAGCAGGCTGGCAGAGAAGGTAGCAGAGCGCTTGCCTTGATCAGTGCTGGCCAAAAATGTCTTGGCCAAAATCCAAGAGAGAAGAAGCAGGGATTTAGTGGCTCAGATCTACCTTCGTGCAAAGAGGTTTCCCTTTGTCAACACCCATTATTGCAGCCCCAAGGACCCAGGCACCCCAAATGTGATATGTGCATGCACAAATGCATGTTTATATCTGCTTTCTGATGCCTTTTTATTGCTTTTGAGTTTGAGAGATTTTAACATTTATATTTTCAAGCTTTGCTAGAAATGTGGATCTGTGAAAAGAAAAGCAGAGCTGACATTCTCATTATGTTCTCTTAAGTGTAGGAGCAAGAGGCTTCAGAAAAATGTCTCGCTATGGAAATCCTTGCAATAGGATCACAAGAGGTACCAACATGAATTCTCCTGCTTTCAGCTTTCTTAGTTCTACAAAGAATTTGAATTTACCTCTTACAAAACAAATAGCATCTCTATATATCTACTAATACCATAATTACAGGGATTACATTTTAAATCAAAATGTCAGAAACTCACTTCCTTCTCTGCCATCTGCTTGGACCTGACATGTCCCCGAAACAATTAACGGTACTGCAGCCCCAGACAGAAAATCAGCCCAACATTCCTCTTTTATTCAAGTGTTTGAACACCAGCCAAAGTAGCATGATCAACAGACCCCTGCGCTCGCATGTACAGGCATTCAGGGCATTGCAAATCTTGTCTGTGGATTGTTCTTGTTCTAAAATGTGCCTGGCATTTTTAAGGTAAAAGTTCTGTACGTCTCGGTAGGGATTTGGCAGCCTGACAGCCTACAAACTTACTCCACTGGAGTGTTAGTGAGAGTGTGGGCGACTTGGTAGGAAGGCTGTGCAGGTAGCTGCCAACTTTATGGCTAAGCTCTCCCCCATGTGGATCTCTCACCTTTTCTTCCTCCCTGGAGGAGGAACTTGCAGGTTCCCTGCAAGTCACCATCACGGCCCTCAAATGGCTCTTTCAGTAACTGCCTCAGACCCCTGCTGGTTTGCAGCAAATTCAGCCAAAACGTTATTTTTTATAGGGGAAACAACAAATTTGCAGTTTCGCTGCTGACTATCTGGCAAACTTGTGCCTTTCCTTTCACCATTAGAATCAAAATTTGGTTTGCTGTTGTTGTGCTTTTTTTTTTTTTTTTTTTTTTTAACACGTTCTTAAAATTTCCAGACACTTTACTATTGCTTATTTAGTGGATGTCCTTAGAAAAAGAAGTAAAGGAGTTTTGTTCACTTCAGTTACCATGAGTTTCTCTGATATTGGAGGATTAACTGGAGGCTTTTTCTACCTGTTTATAAAGTCCCACACACTTTTTGCTGTGCCTGGTCTCTCAGACAAGCAGAAATACATCACAGAAGTTCTTCAATAGCATCCAGTCTCGTACCATAGGCAACTCACCAGTGCCCTGTGAAAAAGTCTTCTTAAAGCCAGTCCTGAGGATCTGAGGTGTTTGCATATGGCAGCTGGGGTTTTCTGCAGGAGACCTTCAAGGGACTCTGCTGACTTGATAGGAACCTAAAGCATAGGCACAAATTTCAGATGTTTCAGTAAATGTGGAATATATATTCACCCCATAAAAGTGATTTCATGCATGGGACTTTATTCTTGTGGCTTTTGTCTGTTCGTATCAATTGAAACCAGACTTTCATGCTGTGTTGACATGCTTTTTTGGGGGTATGTGTGAGCTGTCAGACTATTATAAGCCTCCTGCTTCTCTAGAAGGGCACATATTTATACACTTTGAGCACTCACACGCACAAGAACAAGACCAGAGTATGAAATCACATGTTTTGAACACATTTCTACATATTGTTAACTTAAAAATTGAAGACTAAATGCCTTCAATAACGTGTTTCTGTTCAAGTGGAACCAACTCAGTTGTTTCCAGCTAGCTAAGATACACTTGGAAATGAATGAGACCTAAAAGTACTTCAATAGATAACAAGCCTAGGGATGCTCAAAGGTAGAACAACCAACTTCAAGCCACATAAGCCTGATAAAATAGCACCGAAGTAGTGCAGACTGGAAAACCACAATAGTCAAGACACAAAAAAAAAAATATTTTGAAAGGGGCAGGGCTGGGATTTTCATTTCTTTTGCAGACAGATTTACATGCACTATGTTTTATGCTTGCCTGCTGAATGTCACTCGCTAAGCATAAGAACTCTAACTGAAAGACAATAGTGTCTGTTTATCATGGAGAATGTCCTGATGTGCTGGTGAAATGGACTTTGACTGAAGCTGTAAGTGATGCTGCAGGCCTGGGACAGAGCTGAAGCTGAATTTGATGAAGGATGCAGGGAAGCTGGTCGTAACTGAGACTCCCCTGGGTGCTAGGGAGGTCCCACGTGGCAGTGAGCGTGCCTCAGGCTCAGGTGCCTCATCTTGCTTCCATTTTAACTCCTTATGAATTATTCTACCCTGCAATTTGGGAAGGTCAGAGGTCAGTACTGCTCCAAATCCCCGTTTTTTTTTTTTTCTGAGGGCAAATGCATCTCATGAATAATGAAGTGGGGCTTTGTGCACACCAGCATAATGGCTGAGTGCGGAGGAAAGGAGCCTCCTTGCCAAAGGGACTTCGATGTGTATTTTAAACAATTCATCACCATGCGCAGGAAATCCCTTTGTATCTGTGTGTGTTGGCACAGGCTCCTAACCAGAGGCCACACATTCAGGGAAAGCTGAGACCAACATCTTGCATGATCCCAATGCCAGCCATTGGTAATATTTGAAACAAAAAGTCTTCTCTGGACTGTCTTTCTATATAAATCATTTGGAAGTGTGAATCCTTATCAGTTACTTAGAAGTGCTGAATTTTAGTTGAGAAAATGCAATAGCAGAGCTGTAGTTGGGCCTTGGCTGATAACCTAAAAGTGCTGACCACAAGGAGCATACGGATTATGATCAAAATCCAAAGACTAAATATGAGCCTTTTATTTTCAAGGGGCTCTGAGAAAAGGAGAGAAATTCAGATATTTTTCCATTTGTTTTGGAGTCCAAATTGTATACAACCTGCCTCACTGTTATTCTGCGAAAGGCAAACTGACCAGGCATATATTAATGAGACATAGTCAGCTGAAAGCAAAGGCAGATGTCCCAGGGGATTTCACCAGTCAAAAAGGCAAAAGAGTGGTAATGTCAGTTGAACAGACCTATGTTTCTGTCATTTAAACAGTGTAAGAGACTGAACTGAAATCTAACCTAACCGTTCCCTGTCCTTGTATATTCCCAAATCTACTCTCAGTTATTTAGAACTGAATCCAAACACTGACTATTATATGCATCTCTATTTTAAGTAACTTTACCAGGAATTTTGTTTTTTGCTTTTTTTTTTTTAAGCAGTGTTTCAAGCAGTCATGTAAGCTATGTCTTTTATAGCTACCCACAGGTCTTTAAATATACTCTGTGTGCTTTGGGATATACTGCATAGTTCGTCAAAACTACTGCAAATGAAACACATTAACTGTCTGAGCCTATTGACTGGTTACATAAGCTACCAAGAATGCAGGTCAAAGCAGAATCACCTTTCAGAAACTAGCCGCTTTTAGAGATAGTGTTTTCTCTTTATCCTATAATTCGTCTCATGATAAATACATTTTGAAAGATTTTTTTTTTTTTCAAGAATCACAAAAGCAATTTTTTTACTGGATCTAGGTAAGAAGGATATGCTTTATGATGGTGTTATGAAATCCCGTTGATTGTAAAACAGCAACATTTTTTTTTTCCACATACTCCTCAGGGTAGTAACCCAAAAACATTTTTCCACAAAATCATTTTTTTTTCACAGGGTTAATCCTGAGGCTTTAAGTGACCTGCCAGTCAACTATCGAATTTTGGCGACTCAGGAGCAAGCAAAGTACTCTCTCGATACTTAAACTATACCACAAAATCTTGTCCATCTAGCAGATATTATATGTACAGGCACGACATTTTAGCAGAAATTACTACAATGTGTATTTTTTGCTTTTTGTTTGGCTTTTTCTCTTGTTTCTTTGTCTAACACTGCAATTTCCCTGAGGGGATACTCTTAGCAGAGCCTTTGCACAGGCTCCTGATGAGTTTATTGTTCAATTATCAAAAGCATAATTACAAACTTGTCATTAAATTACTGTCTTTTAGAGGGCAAATCCTCACTTTAAGCTTTCTGGTCTCTCTACCTGTGATTTTTCACATTGTTGGATCCCAGCATTGCAGAAATCTATTTACTTTAAAACCTCTGGTAGCCAGGTGGAGAGCCAGAGCACAGTTAATAAGTGCTGAAAGGGCTATCCTGAATAAAATATAATTTTCATGATTATCCACATAATATGTACTTAGTCCTCATTTGGGGAAGCTGAGAAACAAAATAATCGGTGCTCTTATAAATGGCAATGTCAGGTGAGTCTATGGGAGGAGATGACAAAAACTTTTTTCCTCCAAGTTATAGGCATCTTTAGATTGCATAGTAGTGGAAATGAAAACTAAGGATACATGCTGACATGAGTCCTCCAGCTCTCCAAGTAGCTTCACAATCTGTTCATAGAAGGTACAGTCTAGAATTTTTGGCCTCTTATGAATCAGAGCCAACGTGGTGCTAGCATAGGCTGGCATAATATTCTGCCTTACCTTTATGTACAGCCATAGACATTTGCAGATTGAGGGAAACCCATAGTGAATACTAAGTTATATAAATATAGTTCCATTTTTTTTCAGGAAGGAGCTGGGTATTTATGCAGCTGCAGCTGTCTTTTTGTGCATTTGTTTGTTTTTACACACATACCATTAAGGAAGAAAAAGTCTAGCATTGCTAAGTCTGTTTTACTTCCCGCTTTGATAATTAGCATTTGATGAGACTACTTGATCTTGCCTGCAACACTTTTCATCAATACTTGGTGACACTATCATGCATTAAGTGCTTATACATTATTTCTAGAAGCATTAAGGCCCAGAGTGATTGCCACAGCCATTGTTTTATGGAGTCAGTGAATTAGAGAAATAAGTTGCAGGAATAATAAAGAGCATTAGCTGATTTTCTGTGGTATATCCAGAGGATGCTATATTAACCTATGTGAGTTGAATGTTTGAATGCTTTTCTCTTATTATAAAGTAATACTAAAGGGAAATTTAAAGTAAGCTGTAAATATGCATTCAAGACATTAAAAGAAATTTCCCTGTGAATTAATGAATGTGGGAAGTGCCCTGTGGTGAAACAGTGCTGGATTTGCTTTGAAGTGAAAATACAGATTTCTAGTTGGTGATTTTCAAGATAAGAACATTCATCTGATAGCAGCAGCAATTATTTTTCTGTAAAGGCTGCCGCAAGTTGCAATATCGCTGTACTCTGTTCCTAGTTTTATCACTGTCTTCAGGACTTCTATTCCCCTCTAAGACTGAATCCAGTGCTTTTGCAAGACACTTCATTAAGCCCCACAGGTACCATGTCTTTTCAAATTAAACCACAAACACAGCCTTAAACTAGTAGTGCAAATCTGAAGTATATCTATGGAAGAAAAAAAAAAATAAAAAAGGATCATGCTGGAAGTTCATGCTGCTAATTCTCATGCTTTTACAAAGGTGTGGGTGAGAAGAGAGAAAGCATCAAGGAATAAGGGAATGAATTGAGATGACGTTTCAACCTAGGTGGGTTGTTATTACTCTTAATTTCCTGGCCTTTTGCAGGTTTGTCAGTAGAATTTTGTAAGGTTGGTTGCTTTTAAATATGTATCAGAGCTGACACAAGAGGCAAGAACATCTCAGCAGTGTATTATTTACTCAGGAGTGTATGCCATAAAGTGTAATAGAAATATACCATTACATATACATTAAACTACAGTTTGTTTTGATGCTTCTAGAATTCTCTTGCAAATAATACTTATCAGTTGAACGAGGAATGAGATTCAGTTGTGCTTAGACACCTTCACATGATTTCAGCAGCATCTTGCGCCTGTGTGCATAGTTCTGGAGTTTTTAACCAAGATATAGCCCTCTGCAACACAGGTGATATTACAGTGCTACTAACTGGGCAAAAAGAAACAGAAATTAGCCCAGAGATATTGAGAGGTGCTCTTTAGTGTGCTTTTGTGTGGTTGCTTTTCTGTGCTGCTTGGCGATGGGGCTGAATTGTTCTTTAGAAGAAAAGAACTATTGCTATTGAGCTGAAAACATCAGTATGGGTAAGTGGCACTCAAAGGATGCCAAACTGAAGTCATGTCAAAAGTCAGATGTGTCTGTTTGGTGTCCTAAATACACAGGAGCGAGCTAGTAAAGTCTATTTCAGAAAACTATGCACCACCATCACAGTTAATGGCCTCCTAATCAGGAGGTGCTACAGCCTGATTACACAGCAGGTCACATCTGGAAACTCAATGGATAAATGTTTAAAGGTATTAAAGGTTCATAAGGATACATAGGGGCACCAAATGATGTTTTCAGAAGTGAGGATCAGGCACTGAAGTACCTCTTACTGCCTCCCTGAGAAAGCTCCACAAGGTGCCTGTGTGTATCAACAGGTCCCCCTGTGCCTTTCGAAAACCCAGTTGTCAGCTGAAGTCTCCTCTCAGGGAGTGCTTAGTGACTGTATATAGCAGAGGTGGCGAAGAACGATTAAGATCCAAGTGCTGCAATGTTTGGGCCCTCCATGTGTGGCTCTATTTGTGTGCCAGGTGCCACAGCTCACACAGGGACAGGAAATTAGAAAGAAAGGACATAGCACATAGACCTCCCCAAAGCTACCAAAACAAAGAACACAGGAACCAGGGCATTCACTCAGATTCCCATTCCCTTGAGCAGATGAAGAAGAAAGGATGACAATTTTAGTACCTTGTTCCTTAGATCACAACAGCAAAAGTACAACCTGGCTCCAGGGCTGAATAAAGAAGGAAAACAAACTAAGTCCTGCCACTAGTTTTAAAGGAGAGAGGCTTGCAGTGTGCTCCAGGAGGATTATGAGTATTACCAGTAGCTGGGGAAATTTGCATAAATTCTTAGAAATGTTTCAACAAGATTCTGAGTGAAGAGGTAAACTTCCCATAAAGGTAATCAAGAATAGGAAGAAATAAGATATCATTCTCTCGCCAAAAATCGTTCTCTGCAAAATCTTCTTGCAATTATTACATTGCAGAATAATCTAGCAATATTGTATCTTCCAGTATGCACTAATCAGTGATATACTGGAGCTAGAATGTGACCTTGAAGGACGAGGCTTACAAAGCCACCGCCAACTTTATCAGGAATGGTAGTTTAAATGCAAAGCTAGGGAACATTCAGATGCATAGGAGCAATCAGGCAGCACTGCGAGAATTCATCAAGGAAAACAGAAGCGCGTGGAACTGCAAAGGAGAATACTTGTGTGCAAGTAAATGCTAAGGTGCAAACAGAGGAGCTGAATTCACTGCGCTGGAAGACCGATAGGTCCTATAGAGCAAAGTTTTGTCGTGACAGGTGGGGTCATAGGGTGAGACTGGCAAATGCGCCATTGTGTCAAAGCTAAAGCAAAACTGGAACACAAGAAAGAAGCAGGCACTGGCTTAGAATTGGGATGTGCATGATATGGCTGTGTGAAGTGGCAAAAATTAATGTTTTGTACGGTCCAGGATAGCACTATATGCACCAATAGCTCAGCAACACAGCAAGCAAGAAACTGAATGTCAAAGTGATATAAAATGTCCACGACTATGAAGATTTCTTCAGATTTATTCAAGGGAAGAAGGCAACACTGCCATCAAGCAATGCTAAATGACAATTACGTGGTGTCCTCATCACTAGCACAGCATACTAGCCCAATAATAATAAGCAGCTAGAAAGGATTTGGGCTCACACTTCCAGAACTGGAGAGGACCCAGAAGCCAACACTTTCAGCGCAGACTTGCAGACTGGTGAGTGACTGGATGTGATGCAGCTACGCTGCTCTCTGGGCTGGAGTTGGTCTCTGTAGAGCTCAGCACTGCTCTGTAGAGATGGGCTGGCTTAGCCTGGTTGCTTGCAGCATGCAGTCATGGTGGGATAGATGCCAAACTCTGCCTTCACTGAGGTGTGTGGAGAGAGGAAGGAATAATAGTGTGTGTGTGACGGTGTTTTGATTTTCTCTGTTTATATGGTTGCACCCTGTGGTTGTTTGCCCAGCCTTGTGTTTTTTTAATTTTTTTTCGTGTGAGGTAAAAACTAAGTGTTCTGTTTTACTGGAAAAGGGTGGAGACTGGTCTGTTTTCTGTTTTCTTGGAGGTAGTTTCTCCAGTGCAGAGAAGATGTGCACTGGTGGCACATCATGAGGAAGCTTGAACCACAGAATTTTCACTTACCTCCTGGGTAAGGCATTTGCCATGTCTCTCTGTCCAGCATATTCCACAGCCCCCACCCATAATAACCAGTTCAAAACAACAAATGAGGGATCATTCTCCAGCTATCCCTACACTTTTTTTTTTTTTTTTTCCTGTAAATTGGTATTATGTCAGTGACATGACAGGCAGGATTAATAGAGCTTTAGTCACAGAACTGGAAAGAACGCTTACTTTTGCACATCGGACTAAGAACTGCCTGGAACCTTCTTTGTTTGAGCAAGCAGCCAAAAAGTGAGGAGAAATAATGAGAAAAAGGAGATGGACTTGTCACTACAACTTTGCGAGTGAGAGTAGTTGCTGGTTAGAGAGGAGACAGCTTGCTTCTCGTCGCCAAAAGCTATGGAATCACAAAGCACTGTCTTCCTATCTTGCTGCAGAGTTTCATAATGATGATGTGTTAATATATAGCAAAGCAATATAGATTAGCAACACATTATTGCAACATGACACTGTAATAATTATGTGGGCTTCTTTGGAAAGAGGTGACATTGAAGTCTGTTAATTAAATAGCAATGTGTGCCTTGGTTCAATTCAGTGTAATTTTTAAGTGCAAAAAAATAAAGTCCCTATGTCTCCGTTCCCAAAATACATCAAGATTTGCAGCTTATTATGGGATATTTGGAGACAGAAAAACTACATTGAAGGTCTGTGAACTACCCAGAATCTTTGCTGAATGTCTGAATCTGCAGTTTTTACATATAGTCCAGATCTTATTGTATGCAGCATTTGGCTCAAGTAAACCATCACAAGTCCCATTTGCCCATCTCTGCCTTGTCTTTGCAGCAAAGATTTGTTGCTACTGCCCCTGTCATTGCTGCAGGAGAGGTTTACAGTCAGGATTCATTTTTAACATAGATGAATTGGGACTTTGTTGCGACAACTCACAAGAGTTTGCCCTACATACTTTTGCTGAGCGTTAAGCTTCGAAAAAACAGAAGGATTACATTTAGAAATGTCTTTCAACTGATATCTGGAAAATATATTTGCTTAGCTCTTCATACAAGAGAAAGTAAAGTGGAGTGGACTCCTTCTGTGTAGATTCAGAATTATTCCTGTTCTGGGTTGTGTTGTCACTTACCTCTTTTTCTTAAGGAGAAGAATATTCCTGATGATAAAAAGGTATACTGAGAAGAGATCACATTTTGGAAACTGAAGAATGTGTTCTTTTCCATAGGTCCATAAGTCATTAATGAAAAAAGTAAGAATTAATAAACTAGCTACGGAGATTACTTTATCAGAGAAGGTACCATTGCAGAGATATACATGCTGGACTCATTTTACAAAGCAGTCAGTTGGGTTTGCTTTCTAAATGTTTTAAGATGCATGCAAGGTACAGGGTACAGATGAATTTCTCTGATGTGTACATGGAAATGTTGATAATAAGCTAATATCCCTTGTGTCACAAATGTATGGTGTACAGCTGTATGGTGACAGCTGAAAGATGTCTTGTCTATGCACTATCGCGAAGATAAAATGCTTGTGATTTGAGACATGGTGTGATTTCTTCCCTTGTGCCTTCTCCCCACTCCATTTTAGGAAGCAGTGGGGCTTCTCCTTAATGCATGTGTGTTCTCATTTGTGTTTTTCAGGATTCCTCTTCAGCTGGAACAGCCACGGTGGCTGGTCCCAGGACAAGTGCAATAATTGGAGATCAGGGAACACCACCGAAGGTCCAGCTTCCCCTCAATATGTAAGCAGACACCTCATCTCAGTCCCTGGTTACTGTTTGTTTCAGATCTTGTATGCATGCATGTTTGCACTTTGAATCTGAAAGCCTAGGTCTCAGACAAATAGCATTTGAAGCATTCTGTTACTGCAGTTTCATACATTGCCCAGCCTCTGCAGAAGTTGGAAAATGAACAGTGAAAGGCAAGAGCCTCTCCTTTTCTATCTAAGCTTTTTTTTTTGCTCCTAGTATATTTATTATAGCTGTATGAATCACTGTGAAGCAAATGGAATGTCTCTGAGATAGAAAAAAATCTTATTCCTTTGATTAAAGATCTTATAAAGGTGCAGTCCCATACAATCACACACCTGATGCATTCATTATTATCTGGAAAAAATGACCCAGTTAGTTACATTTTTTTCATCACCATAAACAAAGATATTAAATGCAAGAGAATTGTGATCATATGAGCTTTGGAAGAACAAAAGGTTGACTGGATACAGAATAAAAATAATAGACTTCTCTCTTATAGTCCAGTTGATTTTATTTGGTACCTGCCTAGATAAACTACCAAACCCTTTCCTCTGATCACATATGTGTTGCAAAAGCAGTAGAAACATACTGACACACAAACATGCACACAAATATTTTAGGGTTTTATGATATAGGGAGAATAATGTCTAAGTGCACAAATAAAACCCTAAAATAGGATAGCAAATCTATTTTAAGGAAAATAGGGAATATGGAACAGAGCCAAACCAAAAATGTTCTTAAGTATGGTCTTTTTAGATTATTCCTCTTCTGCGTCTCCTTATACTCTTCTTAAGTGAGGTCTTCATACCGTAGGGTACCGCACAGCACTCTCCGTCCCACAGAGTGGTCACAGCATCACCCTGCAATGATCCAGTGATGTCTGTGTGATATACAGAGGGACAATAATCTGCATTAAATGTTGCTCAGATTAGGAAGACCTAATAGAAGTGTTTCCAAAATTTAGGTCCTAAACCAGGATATCTTCCAGCTCAAGGAAAATAGAGCATGCTTCTGCCTCCATCCCTCAGCAAGCCATGTCCTTCCCTTTCCCATTCTTCTCCCATAGTGTCCCTCAAGAAGCATAATCCGGTCTGTCATTTTATATTTACAAGCCAAGTTCCAGTCAAAAAGGAAGTGTCATCTGAAATTTGTAACAGAACCAGAGAGGAACAGCCTTAAATAGAGCCCTGGGAATTCTGCGTTATAATTAGAGTCACAGACAGCTCCCTTAGGCCAAGAACATGAGCTACCTTCTAAGTCAGAAATTCTTTTTTAGGGAGCTTTTTATAAAGATTTTGGCTTCATTGAGGTCTTACTTCTCAACCGTTCGTCTGACCATTTCACATAGCCCAGAATAACTTGTTACTCCATTTTGTGAGATTGCAGTTGTTGTTGTTTTATCACTTCAATCTCAGCTGCAGAAAGTTTGTGAGTGAAGTTTTACATCTTAAATCTAAAGAACGGTGAAACGCAGCCAAGTCCGAAGGCTTTGGCTTAAAGTGAAGCCAGCCTCAGCAAGCTGAGCTGCTAGCCATGATTCTCTGCCAAAGGCAGAGCCCAGAAACAATTGCTGGTGAGTGAAGCTCTCTGTAGTCAAATTGTTTTCAGCTATGTCTGACAGCAGGTGTGCTACCCATCTCTCTCCGTGGTCCCCTCCCCACCAACACATTTAGCATCCTGATGGGGTCGTGTCCAATGAACATGATGAAATCCCCACAGAATCAAATGTGCTGGTTGTCCCAATCTGTTGTCCCTAATGGACAGGGTTTTCACTGCTCACGTGAGATCCATGGTCAGGCATTTCCATTTTCTAAGTGCTGAGATAATCCTGGTGGTGGTTCTGCCTGAGAGAATAAAAGAGAAAGGAAGAGAAGATTTTTGCCTTAGTAAATCAGGTCTTACAGGCTGAAGGAGAGCAAATTGCTCAGCACTGCAGTTCTGTGACAGTGGCGTAGATTTGGATGCAACACAGAACAGGACATTCCCACGCAACAGCACGCTTTGGGGCCAGGTTATCCAGCCTTCATTCAGCTCTGAGGGCTGGTTGCAGAGTTGTCCAGGTAGCTCTGGACTGAATCAGACCAGGTCTAGCAGAACCATCACTGAGTCAGAGTTAGTAAATGTTCCTAAACCCTTGTAAGCTCCATGTTGATCCCACAGGCATCCCTGAAGTGTGTTCAGAGAGTACCCAGCAAGATACTCGGCATAGGTTGAGACTTCAGGATTATTAGCTTAGGACATGGAAGCAGCTACTGTCCCCTGGTGTGATGGTGAACTAGCAGCAATGGCTGCTGGCCTCAGGTTGTGCCAGAGGAGGTTCAGGTTAGGCATTAGGAAGAATTTTTACATGGAAAGAGAAGTCAAGCATTGGAACAGGCTGCCCAGGGAAGTGATGGAGTCACCATCTCTGGCAGTATTCAAGGAATGTGTAGATGAGGTGCTTAGGAGCATGGTTTAGGAGGCATGGTGGTGAAGGGCTTATGACTGGACTTGATGATCTTGAAGGGCTTTTCCAACCATAATGATTCTATGATTCTAATGTAGCCATGCTGGTGTGGCATTACCTTGCAGGTTATGGGCCATCAAACCTAGGTTGGGCCTGTGTCTGGGTTTGGAGAAGCCTCTGGCTCTTTGTTGACTGCAGTGGAAACCCCAGGGACCAGCGTCCTGCCTTCCCCACATAGGTGGTGTGATCACACAAGGCAGTGTGATCACCAGTCCATTCAGAGAGCACTGAGCGCATCTGTTGCCCCAGAGTCATGCCATGCAGTTATCACGTGTAATTATGAGTTTGGCAAGGGATCTTGGTACTCTCTCTTGAGTATGTTTAGGTTCATTTTGATTACTGGTTAATTCTGACTTCCTGAAATTTAAGCTGGGGGAATTTTCACAGAGGAAAAGAAAGAAACTAATAGGAGAGGGGGAGACAGCTACAATGGAAAGTAACCTACAGTCCTCTGATGTTAGGCTAGTTTTCCTCACACCGCCTTCCTGCATGTCAACCTGTAGATTACATCATTACATATAGACCTTTGGGAAAACAAAACAAAACAAAACAGAACAAAAAAACCAAACCTTTATCTCTCTAAAAAGCTGTCAGTGACCATTGCTTTACCCCTAGTTTCTGAATATGACACCTGGGTAAGGAGCAACTTAAAAATGAGTAGTGAAAGCCATGTTTTTTCTCTCTCAAGTGAGTGCAGTCCTGGCACTTCCCATTGTGTCCTAGCAGAGTAGTGTGCAGAAGATTTACCACTGAATCCTGTAACCTTGTTTCGAGTCAGGGAGATGCACTGTAATGTTCTGCAGTTCATAGAATATGTAGCTTCATGTTTTCCATCATGTGACCCAAGACAGACCTGATCAAGGCCACCTGATTATACAGACTAAACAAAGGATGTGCAGGATGGTTTCTCCCATCTGTTGACTAATGAAATATAGTTTCTGATTAGATCTTTGTACCCTATGCACATGGTAAATAGAGCCAAGCACATCAACTTAAGGATGCCCCAAGGAGCTTTTACCAAATACTTCATATTCTTCTCATTACTGCTGTTTATTTACTGCCTTCAGAATAAAAATAAAGAAATCTACTGGTATCATAAAGAAGTAGAATCAGTAAAACTAACAGGATTTATTTCTCAATTATATTTCCTAGAGAGCAGAAGTAAAAAGCCATGTATCACTTTTATTGTCTAAAGTCTACAATCACAATGGTTATGGTTTACATTATTTCTCTGGTTCACTGCTACGATGGGCAGCAAGTATCTTCTTACCCACCTCCTACCCTAAAAGCATTTGTAGTGCACTTGGTAGTGTTAATGCAATCTTTGTAAGTGTTTTCCCATTCATCCTAATCTCTCTGCGCTGTCTCTAGGAAACAAAGAAAATGGGAAAAAAACCTAAAAACCTCAAGGAGGCATAACCTTGATCAAGAATTACCAGAAATCCCTTTTTTGATTTGTAGAAAGGCATCAGCACCAAAAAATGATATTTACAAAGAAAGTGTTGCTTTCTGTGTGCATTCATGCTATCCTATCCAGAATTTCCGTAGTTCCCCAAAGTACAAGCCATCATTCTTAATTTTCAGCAAGGATCTCTCCAAACAGAGAGATTACCTTTAGGGACTTTAAGTTGTAGTCACTTCATAACATTAGACACCTCCCTGAAGTAATGACAGAAGAACAAAAGAGAGATAAAAAAGAAAGATTCTAAACAAAGAGAATAAATAAAACTATAATTAAATAAATAAGAAGTTCTGCGTATTGGGTCTGAGATCAAATATTTATGAATATACTTGCATACTTGCAAAATATCTAAGGCCAAATTATATTACTAACTTAAGTAAAAAAGATCAAAAAACAGAAACAAAAAAAATCATAGAATTTGGCCCTCTATCTTTTCTTTTTGTTGCTTTACTCACATCATGTAAGAATTACTGCCCTGGATCAGAACAGTTCAGTGTGTTGTTTCTAGCACCAGCCAATATAAAAAGCAAAGAGAAGGCTGCAATAAAAGCTGTCTTAAATATTTTAAAATAGCCTATCCAGAAGGAAAGTTTCTTCTCACGGTCCATATTAGATGTGGCTCACATCCTAAACCATTGGATATAAACTTCATCCAGATGTTAGACTTTGGAAATCCCTACTATTATAATCCTGAATATCCTTGCTATCACTGTGAAAGCCCAGTCCTTGCTGTTAAATTCTTAACTTCAATGCTGTTTTGTAGCAGTGTCTTCCTCTAACTGTGCATTAGGTGCAGAATTATGTCCTCCTCCTGATATCTAAATTACCCCTTTCCTTTAATCTCATTAGCAGACCCCTTATCATCTTAGCATTTGATCGATCTCTTCTATGCCATTCTTCCTTCTGTGTACCGTAATTATGTCCCTTCTTAACCACCATTTCTGAGCAATGTGTGCACCATGGCACTTTCTGCTCCACGGGGCTGTGATTGACCCGGGACAGTCCTGGTTTGATGCCATCTGTGTGCGTGACCTCTCCTTGCAGCTACCTAGCTCTGTACGCCTACAAGCCTCAGAAGAACGATGAGCTGGAGCTCCGCAAAGGTGAGATGTATCGAGTCATTGAGAAGTGTCAAGATGGCTGGTTCAAAGGCACCTCTCTGAGAAGTGGCATGTCTGGAGTCTTCCCAGGCAACTATGTGACTCCTGTTTCCAGGTGAGAACCACTGGCCAAAAGTGGATATGCCTAGGCAGAGGGTGGGAGGAAATCTGTGTCTTAAGGATACTGGGGAAAAAAAAAAAAAAGGAGTAAATGTGTTTTTAAGTGTTTCCCCTCCATCTCCAAAGCTCTTGGATTATTTGGATCAGGACTAATGTTTAAACCATTACAATCAATTCAGCAAATTATTTCATGTTAGCTACCTCTGTCTTAATTGCACAAGATGAGAAAAGGAACGAACAGCATGTTTGGGAAGGAATGCCATTTTTTATAGTTCAGTATTGGAGAATCTCAAATCCAAGAGTGTTTATAATCTGGAGTCTACTCTGTGAAATACTCTACTTGCCGAGGAGAAAATTCACCAGAGTGTCCTAGACTGCTTGATCCCAAGGGTTCCTTGAATGTTGCCAAGCGTATGTCCATCCCTCCTTTAAAGTGGCTTTGGGTTTGCAAATTGCACTCCTCCTCCTCACAGGCTCTAGTTCTCTCCTTCCACATGCACACAGTTCCCACCATTTTTCACTGCTCTCCAAGGAAGTGCACCTCACAACTCAGAAACTGTTGAAATTGAAAAATGTTTTCAGGTTCATTCCATCTTCAGTTTATATGAAGTTTGTAATATGTGGACTGGGCAAGACTAAAAATTAAGAGCTGATTACATGCTGATAACAGCCTGCTGACAGTCCTAATATTGCATCAATTCATAGAGGATTAACTGTTCATCAACCAGAATATATTCACCTGATTTTTAAAGATCCTTGACTGCCTTCAGTCCTTGCCTCTTTAGGTCTTAATTAGTAAAGAGGTTTGTGTTAAAGTGTTGGTGATCTGAATCAGCAAGACCTTATTAAATGCAAGATGTCACAGCTAGAACAAGGCACAGGAAAGTGCTAAAGGGCAAAAGTCCTCCCCACAAAACCCAAGAGCAGCTTTATGATTATGTTTATGATCCTGTGAACTAATTAAGTTGCTGCATAAATCACCCTCAGTGAGAACAGCAAGAAAAAAATCTGATAGGAACAAAATATTTTATTTACTGCTCTTCCATCTTATTTTGTTCTTCTTTATTTTGATAGCAAAACAGAGGATTAGATTCATACATGTTTTCATAGAATCA